>CAJHQQ010002851.1:0-56213 GCA_905132885.1 Moricandia moricandioides
TAATAACACTAATACACCTGCATATTATCAAAAGAACTGTTTAAGCAAAGTTATACACTTTAACAGGTTGGTGTGTTTCGCAAAGGGGTCATGTTCACTTCTAAAGCTTGCGTGCCTAATCCTTACTTTTGCAAGCATGTTTATGGGCTGCCTTTAAAACTGGGCCCATTCATTTTTCGGCCCGAATATTTAATCCTTAATTAAACTAAATCATCTATATAATTTAATTACGGTTCTTTATCACGTCGACTGTTGATGGGAACATGCGCGCCTTTTTTGGATCGGATCCGAAGCTCCCGTCTGGTTTGAATAATATGAAAACGGCGTTCATGTAATCCATCATCTCTTGTGTTGTTTTTTTTTCTGATCAGTTTTTCAAAATTTAGTGAAAATGCATGTCCAAATTTAACAAAGAAAATTCTAATTTATAGCCATTAAATCTCATAACAATTCATGATATATAGTACTAAAATATACTTTTTATTTGTCAAATCACTAAAAATATTTTATGATCTAAAATGTGCTACATATGGAGAATATATATAGATATTACAGCTTAAATATGTTTACAGCAGTTAATTCTTAGCTATATAAACGTGTAAATGCATTAGACAAGATTTTACAGTAATGACATTTCCAAACCTATTAAAATTAAAAGACATTAAAAGTAAACCAACGCAGCCATAGTAGAATATATATTCACATGCACCCGTTGTTTAAGTAAACATTTAAGTATTTCAACTAGATTCACCAAACACAAATTTTTAATGTTACAACATTTTTTTTTAATAAATTTACAGTTCACATATGTAGCAGATTCACCAGCTATATTGTATTGGTGATCTAGTTAACTTTAGAACCGACGATGTTAAGATCATAATCGAATTTACATTTTTTTTGAAAATTCCATAACTATGACATGCACTGGAACTAGACAATACTCACTCTATGTTTTAAACATTTCAAACATATTTTAAAAAATAATTTCAATCACTATTATAAATGTATTATTTTGTAATTGTCAATTTTTAATAACCTTTAATTAATAATAATTCAATAAATTCAATTATTTTTAAAAATTGGTAATTTTTACATAAAAATATAAAACATTTATTTATGTGACACATTTTTTTCTTAATTTTATTAAAACGGAGAGGATATTTTTTTGTCATCAACTTGAACAAATTCGGTTAATGCTCTGAAAACCACTACACAATAAATTATTCAACAACCATCCATCAACTAAAACACATAAAATACAATATAGAAAAACTAGCATTTGAGGTTAGTTTTCATGAATAGATAGGAAACAATATAGAGAGAATTATATATCTCAGTGGAACATTTAAGACAATTAAGAGAAGATGATAAAAAATCAATCTCAATCTGATTAGTAAGGTTAATTGAATGAAGAAGGAAAAAAAGAAATACAATCAGAAGTAGATATTGACAGTACACCACCATAACTAATGGAAGTTAACATATCATTTGATTTGATTTGATTAATCCAGTAGTGTTTATTGCTGTTATTTCAATGAGTATTAAATGATAGAGAAATATGTAATTTGTAATTGTATTAAATTGAATGGTATGATATCTTTTTATGTATTTTTGATTTTATCTCCACATATAGTATCCCAAGCATTTTTCAAAATTCTAATATATAAGGTTTTGTGTTTTTTTTTAGAAATACGGTAAAATAATCCTAAAAAAATTATGTCACAAAAATAGTTTTCAAGAAAACAAATGACTAAAATAAGTTTTATTAAATGATGTAGATATACACTTATATCTCTTGGATTAAAAAATTTATACTTAGAGTCTGGAGTTACGAGTTAAAATTTTATAGGTGAAATTTAAAATTTTAAAAAATTAAATTAAAATTATTTTTTTAAAAATAAAAATTTATTTCTGTCATTTTATAGTTATTTTTGTGCTAATTTTTTTTTAAAAAAAATATTTAAGAGAATTATCATTAATTTTTTTTTACAGTGTAGTCTCCGAATGTTTTAGTGGATATATAAAGAAAAACGAAAATAAATATATATAGAAAAGAAAGAAAATAAAAAACGGAAGCGGGAGGTTTGGGGGATAGGTTCGGAGGGTATAGCGCCTCTTTCTCCCTCTCCGCTAGATTTTTAATTATTTATATATTTATTTAATCCAAAGAAAGCGAGATAGAAAAAAAAGTGTGAGCGAGAAAGTGAGGGAAAATTTACATTTCAAAAAGCTTATACCATTCCCATCCCTTTTCTTTTTCTATATAAACCGCAAAACTCTCTGTTCCTCACATAGATTCTCCTCCCCTGCAGATGGCGACGACTACATCGGAGATGAATGATCTTTCCTTTTCCGTTGTATCCATTGTCGAAGATGTTCTTCAACAGCATAGTACCCGATCAAGCGACCCTGGGTTGTTGATTCCCCGGCGAGTCGAGGAATCTTGTGAGTTTCTCCCCGATCTTATCCTTCAATTTTGGTTTCTCCGGAGAATACGATGTGAACTTCGTAGGATTCGTATTGATTTTGAGCTTAACGATGAAAATTGCCTTTGTTTGGAGATGACGGATTGTGTTTTTTTATGAGCTATGTTATCATCGGATGCGTTGCTGATTTATTAATATTTACATGAATCTTTGTTTGGTTTGTGTAGCTTTGAGAAGATACGAAGCTGCCGGGTGGCTTAGAGAAATGATCGGAGTTTCTGGTGGTAGAGATTTTCCGGCGGAGCCTGATGAAGAAGATTTTAGGCTTGGGTTAAGAAGTGGGATCGTGCTTTGCAATGTTCTTAACAAAGTTAGTCCTGGTTCTGTCTCCAAGGTAAAACTTCTTCTTAATAGATACATAGCTCAGATCGCTCTACTTTAATACTTTGCATTGATTTATGTGGAGGATTGAAAGCATTTTTTTACAGGTTGTTGAAGCGCCTGATGATGTTGCAGATGGAGCTGCACTCTGTGCTTTCCAGTACTTTGAGAACATCAGGAATTTTCTTGTTGCTATAGAGGAAATGGGGTTGCCATCTTTTGAAGCTTCTGACATGGAGAAGGTAAAAAAAGTGAAGACTTGAAAGAAGATATAGACGTGTAGCTTTTCCATCATTGTTTTTTTGGTTGTTGTTTCAGGGAGGAAAGTCTATAAGGATAGTGAACTGCATACTTGCACTTAAATCATACAATGAGTGGAAACTGAAAGGTGGAACTGGTCCGTGGAGGTATGGATCGAACATGAAGAATAATTTTGGATCCAGAAAGCCATTTCTGAGAAAAAGCTCAGAGCCGTTTATGAGTTCCATGTCAACAACTCATTCATCGACTGATCAACCTGCGTGTTCTGATGTTGGGCAAGAAGTGAGTGATAAGTGGTAATGTTTGTTTCTATCGCAAAGTTTTTGGTGGTTGTTGACAAAAGTATATCTGTTTTACTTTGCAGGGTGATTCTAGATCTATCAACGCGCTTGTTCGCTCATTTATTTCAGAAAGAAAGCATGAAGATATTCCAAGTGTAAGAACTCAGCTTTTAGTTTATTTCAGTTGTCTTTGTTGAAGGAAAACTTTCTTCTTGGAATTGATTTGTTTAATCTTCTTAGGAGATTAAACTGTTCTGATGTCTATCTATCTATCTTTAATCGTAGGCTCAGCAATTGTTAGCAAGACTAGTAGATGCTATTTCGAAAATTGTTATTAGAAAATCTAATATCTTCTACTTCAATCTGCTCAGGTTGTAGAGTCTGTGTTGCACAAAGTTATGGAAGAAGTCCAGCAGCGGTTGTCAATTCACAATGAAATGATGAAGGCAAATGGGTTAATCATAATGCTATTTTCTTTGGAGTGGAAATTTTCAGTTAGTCCAAGGTTTTTAATCTGCTTTTTTTTTTCCAGATGAAATCAAGTTCAAAGCTTATTCCAGAAGATGATTCATCCTGCGAGACAGTGGTACAGTCGCAGCAGGGTGACATAAGACAACATGAGGAAGCTGAAGAAAACAGTCCGTCACAGGTAGTAGAAGACAAGATTCAAAGAATAAATTCTGAACACTACGAAGAACAGGAAATTCTTTTAAATCAACAAAAGCACATCCAGGTAACTTCCATTGTGTTGCAACTTTATGGCTTGGGGGGATTTAACACCATTCTGTGAAAATGCTTTTTGTAACTTCTATTCTCAGTAGCAATCACAAGTTAGAAGGAGCTTGAGTTTTGTTTAAATGCCTGCAGGAATTGAAGCAAACTTTATACACTACGAAAACGGGAATGAAACTACTGCAGAAAAAGTATCAAGAAGACTTACTTCACCTAGGTGTCAAATCAGATCATATTCTTTCTATGTCCTTGTTCAGGCCTCAAGTTTATTTAGTGAAAACATAACGTGTCATCGTTTTGTGTTGTCACACAGGCACGCATTTGAATGGTTTAGCTTACGCTGCTACGGGATACAAAAGAGTTCTTGAAGAAAACCGCAAATTGTACAACCTAGTGCAGGACCTAAAAGGTAACTCACAGAAAAAAATGATTTGTGTCAGTCATACTTGGAGGATCTTGAATCAGTTACTTTTAGCCCTTTTTATCTGCGTAAAGACCTCACACTTGGTAATTATTAGGAAACATAAGGGTGTACTGTCGAGTTAGGCCATTCATGCCCGGGCAACAAACTAGTTTGAGTACCGTGGAAAACATAGAAGAAGGGACTATCACGATCAGAGTGCCATCAAAGTATGGGAAAGAAGGACACAAACCATTCATGTTCAACAAAGTCTTTGGTCCTTCTGCAACACAAGGTTATAGAAGCTTTGATTTTATGGCCCTATAATGTTTATTTGAGTTTGTTTCTCTGTGAATAACATTATTGAATGAATCCTTTGTTCTTTAGAGGAAGTGTTTTCAGACATGCAGCCTTTGGTACGGTCGGTTCTTGATGGCTACAATGTCTGCATCTTTGCTTACGGCCAAACCGGGTCAGGGAAAACTTTTACCATGGTAATAGCTGCTACCATACTTGTCTTGCGATATGTCCTAGATGATTAGATTGTTGTTGATTCTATATACTATGGAGTTTTTGGAATCTTTCAACAACACCAAATTACTAAATTTCCGAACGATTCTAGTCAGGGCCCAA
The DNA here is from genome assembly GCA_905132885.1 of Moricandia moricandioides. NCBI lineage: Eukaryota > Viridiplantae > Streptophyta > Magnoliopsida > Brassicales > Brassicaceae > Moricandia > Moricandia moricandioides. The sequence continues at coordinate 5,115 of CAJHQQ010002851.1, forward strand.
GGAACTGACTGAAGAAAGCCTAGGTGTGAACTACAGGGCACTAGCAGACCTGTTTCTCTTATCGGATCAAAGAAAAGACACGACCAGCTACGAAATCTCGGTTCAGATGCTTGAAATTTACAACGAGCAAGTCAGAGATCTACTTGCCACAGATGGCCATACTAAAAGATATCCTTTCGATTAATAATAGCAGCTTTACTGTCTCTTCATCTTTCAAGAACTATGAGATACTTTGATTTTTTTTTTGATCCTTAACTCTTGATTACGTTGGAAATCAGAAACAACTCTCTGAATGGAATTAACGTTCCGGAAGCAAATCTAGTGCCTGTTTCATCGACGGATGACGTTATACAGCTGATGGATCTGGGACAAATGAACCGTGCAGTGAGCTCTACAGCCATGAATGACAGAAGTAGTCGATCTCACAGGTTTGGTTTTCCTTCTTTTTTTTATGAGTACTCAGTTGCATAACTCGTTCTAACCCAAGATTCTGTATATATTTGGCAGCTGTGTCACCGTTCATGTTCAAGGCAGAGACCTCACATCTGGGGCTATCCTCCATGGTTCTATGCATCTGGTTGATCTTGCAGGAAGCGAGAGAGTGGACAAGTCCGAGGTGACTGGAGACAGGCTGAAGGAGGCTCAACACATCAACAAGTCCCTTTCGGCTCTTGGAGATGTTATCTCTTCGCTTTCCCAGAAGACTTCTCATGTGCCTTACAGAAACAGTAAACTCACCCAGCTGCTGCAGGACTCCCTCGGTAAAATTCTCAAAATCCTCATAACTCGTTTCATTTGTGTATGGCTGTATGTATATACTCGCACTCGGGTCTTGTACAAAACATCACTTATCTTCATTCCAACTTCTGTTTGTATGTTATCAGGAGGATCAGCCAAGACGCTTATGTTTGTCCACGTTAGTCCAGAAGCTGAAACTGTTGGAGAAACTATTAGCACTCTGAAGTTTGCTGAACGAGTGGGGAGTGTAGAGCTAGGCGCAGCTCGTGTAAACAAAGATAACTCAGAGGTCAAGGAGCTTAAAGAACAGGTCTTTAAAACATACACTACGACCATACTTTGGTTTTCCTGCATATCTATTTGCTGTTTTCGTTCATCTTTGGCCATTAGTATCGTGTCACTGATCTGATTATGTTCTCGGGGATTTCAGATTGCTAATCTTAAAATGGCTCTAGCGAGGAAAGGAAATAGCAACGGTAACGAGGCCCAACCAGCCCCTCCACCACAAAACCGTGAGAGAATATCGAGAAGAAGATCACTTGAAACTCCTTCCGTTCGATCCAAACTTCCTACCATAGGAAACGCACCAAGCAACCTTAAGCCTCAGATTATGGATCTAAGTGGACCAGAGGTATGTAATAAGCAAAGTAGCTCAAGAATTAAAGTAACTAGAATTTACAAGCTCATGTAATTATATGCAGGCTTTTAGTGATACTGCATCTTCAAGAAGACACAGCTTAGATCTCCATGAGCTAATGAAATCTTCTATTCCCTCTTGGACGAGGCAAACTCTCGACACAAAAGAAGAGGATAAAGAATTTAAGTCAGGGGAGTGGATTGATAAGCACGCAGAGTTGTTGAACCAAGATGAGAATTTAATTTCTCCGGATAAATTCTACCAGTCAATGACTCCACTACAACAATCACTGTACAACAGTTTCATACTTTACATGTATCTCTCTCCACCTTCTTAATGTTGATCTCTAATACATCTTTTCAAATGACAGAAACGGTGGGAAACAAGATTTCGAAGTGCAGAGTATTACAGATAACGAATCTGATGAAGGCGTAACAAGCGATTGCTCAGATTCTGATTTGATGTGGCGACTGAACGTTCAAGTGAATGTGCCAAGAGTTTCTAATAAACAAAGTTCAGCAAATCCCAAACCAAAGAAAATTAAGCCAAAAACTACCAAACTCTCAGAAACCAGGTAAATACATCTATAAATTGTTATGAACTGTATGTAATATTATTGTGGTTGTTGTTGTTGTTGATTTGATGAGGAACCTTGTCTTTTTTTTTTGTGTGGCAGAAGTTTAATTCCATCGCTGATACCAGCACCAAGCAAGAGACCTCCTAACACAGTGAGTTCGCAGCCGCAGCGACCAACCAGAGATGGAAGACGCAGACTGAGTTTAGGCAAGTGAACATGTTTTCACCATTTTTTTGTTTGTAAAGAGTTAAGTCAATGAGACAACAACCAAAAAAAGATTTGTTTTTGTATATCGTGAGCAAGTTCTCTCTGTTTGTTCAAAAGACAAAATCTCAAATTTGCTGCTTTGAGTGTACAAAGAATCATTCCTTTTTATACAATCTTCTTTTGGATCTCTCACTCATATATATATATATATATGATTTTGTTTAACCAAATGTAGTAAAAAGGGGAGACAGATTTAAAAAAAAATTCTTGTGATTATCCAAAACATATATCACAAGAATTTGCAGTATGACGGTGACAGTATTCTTGTCCCTGAGCCATGACCGCTGATTGGTTCATGTCGTTATTAGAAGGATAGCTTGTACTAGAAGGGACGAGTCTGATTCAAATCTTGCTCGTTGGATTCCCAGCTCCCTGCATCTCATGGCCATTACTTCTGTAATGAGTGGAGATTGACGTAATCAGCTTTGTTTTGGAAGGACATCTTCTCTCCATTGTGTTTTATTATTCCACCAAAACCTGCATTCCAAGCAGCATCAACATTTATCAGTTTTGAGTTCCATGATGGTGGGGCTTGTGGAAACTCTTTTCTTCTGCACTAGCTTTGTCCTGTAGGTGGCAGTACCGTTATTATACACATATCAGGCCAACACTCCACTAAATCTATCTGTTTTCTAGGATCCAAAGTAGCCAATGGGGCAGGTTCCCTGATTTTCTTTGCAAAGTTGATAAGATGATTGATAGATTCAGTTTCTCCACATCGATGGCGTTTGGGATCAATGGTAATGTTCCTAGCTCTTAGTCTTTCTCCCACCGGTAGAGCTCCTTTAAGGGCTTTCCAAATGAACAGTTTGATTTTTGGAGCCACATGTAGTCTCCAAACGCTACGGTTCCAGTTTGTCGTTTGGGTTTATGGTCATAGTGCCTAGACTTGGTGGTGTACTCTCCGTTGTTAGTACTTGGTTGCAGACGCAATATTCCTGTTTCCTCGAAGGGAAAATAGCGTTGTATTGTTGTTTTGTTTCATTCACCTACCTGTGGAAGTAGTAGATCAGACACCATAATAGACGAGAAGAGATCGGGTTCAGGTCCCATAGATCTACATGGTGAAGACAGATCAAGCCAAGGATTCTGTCATGCATCAATCTTAAACCCATTGCCTACAACCCAGCCAACATTTTTCTTGAGTAGGTCACAACCTTTCAGAACCCCTTGCTATCAGTGAGATCCTGCAGAACGTTTGGTAACGTTTTCCTCACGGCAGTACTTGCCAAATAAGAATATGCAAATTTTTATATAATTTATCAAAATTACATTAAGAATCTCATTAAATAAAACTAAATTCATTAAATAAAAATATACAATATCATATAATTAGTTAAAAATTTCAAAAGGCACTAAATTTGTAACTAAAATAATGAAAACATCATTTATTTTGTAACAAATATATTTTCTTTAAACATAAGATAAATTGAACCAAAGCGAGTAATATAGTCTTGAGATTTGGAAATAGTTATTATACAAACTTTTTATATCTTACCAATTTCAGTATCTTAACAATCATGAATCTAAGGCTAAATTTTGAAGATCTAATAACACTGCCTAAACCTAAATAAAAATCAACAACACTAACTAAACAACCAACAGGAGGAATAATACGGAGAGGTTTTGAGATTAATAACATGGATTTATAAGTCATAGAATTTGTTTATCTTTGTAACTGTTCCGGAGTTTGGTTGCTTGTAGTGGATGGTGAAGTGTTGATGACTTCAGAGGGTGGAACCATCCCCCACTTGCCTTCACCCTCTGTAGGTTCTATTACCTTAACTGTCCCGTCATTCAAACCGACCGCAAACTGGTTTGGCTCTTGCGGGTGAGCTGCCACAACTAGAGGGGACAAACCTTGGTTCCTGTCAAATCAAAAAGAGAGTTAATATAGAGAACCAACATGTCATGATGTTTCACAAGTTCTTTCAAGTCGAATAAGAAGATTCAAAACTGAATCTTATATTGATTGAGAATAAAGAAGCTAATGAAATGTTGGATAAAACACTTACCCTTGAGGTAAGTAGGCGGATGGAGAGATACGGCATCTTAATCTAAGTGTGTCTGCGTCGAACACTCCAATGTTACCATCACGGAAAGTGGTGTAGATCAACTGGCTGTTACATGCATACACTGCTGAAGATATAGGAGCAGACAACGAGTCTTGAGGAATCCACTGAGACATGGAAACAATTAAAACATAAGTAACTACAAAACTCAGACCAAATAACTAATCTTGCATTTCCATTTTTGGCGTATATATATATATATATATGTATTCAGAGAGATGATCTCATATGTACCTGTCGGATACATTCCATCTTGGAAGCATCAAATATCGCTAGTTGTGTCTCGTGTACTGCGAGTACACGGATCTGATCAACATGAAACTGAACACGCGTGTCTCCATTGGCGGCTTTTCCTGCTGGCATTTGTATTGCAACGGATTTTCTCTTCTCCCATGTGTCAATGCTCCAAAAGCATATCTAAGAGAAGACAAGAGTTAGCATCCTCCTAAATCAGATAATCTAACGGGTTGAGATATTTTACTACAGGACAACAAGACGCAGCATAACAAACCTGTGCATCAGCACCTGATGAAACCAAGATATTGAGGGACGTGGAAAATGCTAAGCCAGTGATGCGTTTCTGGTGACCCTTCAGCTTTGACTTGACCTGATGAAACACAAATGGAAGTGGAGTGAGCTCGTTCATATAATTTTAAGACAACATCTAGCAGGGGAAGAAATCATTTGTGAAGCTATAACAACCATTTTTTCAGGAAATGGTTGACAAGTTTTTCCTCTTCATACATTCTAAAAAACTACTCAAGTGGTAATGGCTGCCACAATCGACAACTTACCTCATCCACTCGTACATTGTAAATGTGAATCGTGGAGTCCTCCATTCCAATGGCAATGATGTTGTTGTCCTGAGGATGGAACGCCAAAAATGTTGATGCCGGTGGAGGTGGCATGAATGTTGTCATCACCTATAAAGGCCAACAGGTTTCTTCAAATATTAGTGTGCGAACATTATCAGCTAGAGCTGGGTTTAATAGTCTTTTTAAGTTTGTGTACATGTAGATATATCTACCTTAAAAGTCATCATGTTGAACAACGAAACTTTTCCTCCAGCAGCTGACATGACATATGAATCGTTCTTAGAGAGAGCGATGCATGGGTTGGCCTCTTCAAGGTTTACACCAGAGACATCGTTGGTCATGAGAAGACCACTGTTTGGTTGCCAATGCTGAGGAACAACAGCAGCAGTTGCCTGCATGATAAACCGTACTTAAAATAAAACCACACACAACATGCATTGAGCTCTCTCTAACCCTATTTTATGGGATTACCTTTCCACTAGGGTTTTGCTCATTGCGAACCCACTTCCAGAGCCTCTGAATACCGTTAAAACCTAGTGCCAAGATTCCAGCGCCTGAATTCGTATACAGAAGCCGAACGACCTGATAAGTCATGCAACATTAAAAACATAGGCCTGTTTTTTATAAAACATATTTCTGGTAAATTTAATTGTTCAAACCTTTGTGGAAGAACCAGTGGTATCAGGTAAAGTGGCCTGGCGACACTGGGCAGGGTCCAAGATTTCAGCTAATTGCCAAAGTTTTGGTTTGTCTGTTGAGTCATCGATTCTTGGCTTTGGGGGATCAACTCCATTCTTGAGGGTTTGCCACAAAAAAAACATTAGCAATTATTCTTAAACACAAGAAAACAGTTGACCAAAAAACACACAAGAAAACATAACTATAGCTATGATTTTCAACAAATGGAATTTAATTTCATTCTCTCAAACAGTAAAATAGAGATTAGTAAAAATGTGTAAAGAAAATAACAGTTAGTGTATGATTTACCAGCATTGGTGATGGTCTAACAGGAGAGCCTCGTTCAACTTTACAGCTGACAGATGCAACAGGAGCACCAGGAACCTAACAGAATATCAAAATGTGAAAGCCTGATACAACAGTGGATGTAAATAAAGGAAATCTATACCACAAAGTTGGGAAACATTACAGCTTTAATTAAAGAAGAGTCGGTTGGAGTCCTCATCTTTTCAAAAGCTGAAGTGTCCATGGCTCTCAGAGATCGGAAACCAGCTTGGTTTGCAAGGATCTTAAATCCGTTGTCTGCTGTACTAACGGCTAAAAGATTTCCTTCCCTGTTAAATCTCAAACGAGGAAGAGCCTGAAGTTGAAACAAGTTAGTATCCAAATCTGAAAAGACGAACACCAACGCAACAAGCCATGGGCAAAAGGGAAAGAATCTGTGGACTAACCGGAAGTCCACCCTCGGCATCAGTGCTAGTCAGAACATTGATGTTGTCCATATCCCAGAACTTGATTTGCCCATCTTCACCAACAGCCAGAAAGTGGTTCTTTGAGGTATCAAACTGAACCATACCTGCCATTTTTTTCTGAAACCCAAGATAGGTCCTTTTAATTGATCCTTCGCTTTCGTTCCACTCAACTAGGAAAAAATCTCCATCGTTACTCGTTCCACAAGAGAACAATCTGAAGAAGAGAGTACACCACGATTATATAACATAAGAAAGAACTAAAGCAGAGCAATGAAAAGGTATTTACGAAACAGATAGATTGTTACTGAATCAGCAAATAAGTGCAGGACATTTGGGAAAGAAAAACTGTATACAGGGAAAAAAAGACTAGACACTCAAGGAGACAACTCAAGAACAAATAAGTCTCAGTGACGAACTTTAACATTTTAGAAACTAGGTAACAAGAAATACGAATAATTTGATAAGCCGTAAGCGGGACAAAAGGATTAGAAGATGGGTTTTTTGAATGAAACTATCGTACCTGGTCCCATCAGCGCTATAAAGCATTGTAGTACACCATTTACCGGGAGCGTCATAGTCAACTCTGGAACCCAAATTATCATAAAGCCAGGCTTTTATTTTCCCATCTATGGCCGTTGAAAATATGAACTGAAATCCAAATAAGAACGTGATATATTTTGGAATACCATAGGCAAAATCTACTGTATGATATATGTCATCTACTTAGTGTTCTTGAAACCGATGGGGAAACAGTATCATAGATGATATAATACCACACCTGAATGTTCTCTTTGTGATGAGGGCAAATGGAATAAACAGGAGCATCGTGACCTTCAAAGGTAAAATGCTTCCGACCTGAAACGTCCCATACCTGTTCCACATCAATCAAGTTAGACAGCTGCAGTAAAGACGTATAACAAGGAAACCCTGTGATTCATTTTCTCACCTTGATTAGCTTATCATATCCGCAAGTAACCACACACAACTGTCTGTTTGGATTAGCGAAAGCCAAGTCGTTCACAGCACCCACATGGGCCTCAATCTGTGAGAAATAAACATGATCCAAGTTTATGGGATATTATTACATCGCATTGCTTATCATGCGGATCAAACGTATGCTCACCTCAGCATGCTGGCGAAGATCGTTAGGTCCAGAGAAAGCATATAAGTGAATAAGATGATTCGTATATGCAACCCCTGCACAAAAACGAGATTGAGACCAGAGACCAATTTAAAATCCCACAATGCATGAAACGGAACTTACCAATGAAATTTCCATCTGGACTCCATGCAACGCGGGTGACAGACATTGGTGTTTCTTTAGCTATCAAAGCCTGAATGAGTCCCAAAAATGATTTTAAGTATAAGATTCTTGCACAACAAATAGTTTGCTGATACGTTTTGTCTCCATCACTTCTCAGATCTCATAGTTGAAATTAAGACTTATAAATCAAAAACATATGCTACAAAATTATTAGCAGTAACGACAAACCTGAAACTGAAGTGAGTATTTAGCCATATCCCATACTTTAAATGGCCTTGAAACCAGCTTCTCTCGAACAGCTAGTTCCCACAATGTGATTTCTCCGGTGGCAGATCCGACTGATGGAACTCAAATGGTCATCAGGACAAATAACAGGAATGTAACTTCAAATTAAGTTTAGAATTTGTACTCTTAAGTTTAAAACCACCATACCAAGAAGTAACGTATTTTGCATAGGGTGAAACTCCATGCTTGTCACAGTGGACCCTTGATGCAACGCTAGAGCCGCCTTTAATGGCAAGTCTTCCAACGACAATGGAGCATGCTGCCTAACAGCAGGATATGTCACCTGGAAAATGAATAATGCTTAAGCCTTTTGAGAAAATGCAAGAGAAAAAATCATTTTTATGTTACCTCCTCAACAGATGGGGCAGGGCGGAGCCGCTTCATTAGTTCATGATCGGGATTCTGATAATCTACTACACCTGGAGTTGCTGGTGGTGTTCTTGGTCGCTTCAAGATTGGCACTTTTTGGAAGAAAAGTAATTAGTCTTAGAAGGAAATAGAAGAGTTAGCTGCTGAAAAGTACAGAAGAAATAAATGTCGAAGATCTTTCACAAACCAACCTTGATTCTGAGGAAGAGGAATAGACGCAGGAGTGACAACGGCAGCTTGGACAGTAGAAGCACCAGAGGCAGCAGCCATCCAACTAGCTAAAGCCCCAGCATTAGCAGCAGCAACAGCAGCACCAGGAGGAAAGGGCTAATTTTAACACAGAGATCCTCAAGTAAAGATTTCTTAAATTCAGAAACATGAATGAAGCAGTCAAACATTGAGGTTTCTTACACCATGTGATCCAAGCGACGGAAAAGCTGTTGGCTTTGTCAAAGTTGTGACTGGCTGACTGACTGGTGAAGGTGCCAGAGGACCATTGGGAACTGCGCATGTGTGGTCTGTGAATAGAGTTCTAATATCTGGGTTTGGCCTTGGATTCTTGCACAACTGGTGCTGCCAATTAAGGCTGCAAGAGAGAACATGTAGACAATAAAGCCCCGATCAAGAAAGGCAAAACTAGCCACTATACGTGAGGAGAAAACAAGGAACACACCTTTGATTAATCAGAGTCCGCAGTCTCGAAGATCTCAAAGTAGGGAACGTCAATTTGTCACGAAAAAGAGGATTTGCTTCGATTAGTTTTTTGAGTTCAGCTAACATTATGTTCCGAGCAGTTTTTGTGTCTCCATATTTAGAAAGCTGCTCATTTTCCCTGCATTTGACAGAGCATCAAATTCCTGAATATCAATGATGTCAAATTCAATCCTCAAAAGTCAAAAAAATGAGTGTAACTGGAGTATCACACCCTATTTGACATTCCTATAGATTTTAATTGAAAAGAAGATCTTGAAGTTGAACATATATCTTAACCAGAAAAGTCTACAGAGCTTAAACTCGACTTGGACTGATACTAATCAAATCTCTCATTTTCATCGTTCCCAAAATCCCTCTTCCATCACATCTAGATTAAGCAGATATCAATATCTCGTACCTGAAGTTGTGCAAAGTCAAAAGTTGAGTAATTTCTTTGTAGAGATCCTCGTTGAAAGTGGAGAAGACTCTCAAGTCCTGCACCAATATCTCAACAGCTTTGGCCTTCTCTTGCCTGTAGAAACAGACAACAGACGATATCTATCACACTCTGAAACCACCAAACAAGAAGTAAAACAGATAGGCAAAGATTTGTTTTACAAACTTATCAAGAGCCTCAAGATACTTCTGCTTCCTAATTTCAAAGAAAACCTTCATGGAGTATCTGTTATCATCAAGCTTGGTGAACCCAGACAAGTACTTCTCAACTTCATCCCACTCTCCAGCAAGAACTTTCTCATCAAAATACTTCGTGTTGAAGAAGAACCCTGACTCTTTCTCCAGCCTACAAGAGAACAAAGAACACTTACCAAATCAGGAAACCCCCTTTGCTTAGCAAACATCAAAATCAGACACAAGTATTGCTTCTTCTCCAAAAAATCAAATTAGTTTTATATTTTCCTCTCTACTATGATTCAAACACAACTTTTACTACAAGAAAAATATATTTATCAATTTTCAATAAATCACTAGACGATATTTTTTTTATTACGAAACTGAGGTTTTGTACACTAGTCAATCTTCAGCAACAATCTTTTACAGAGCAATATGAATCAGAGCAACATGTTTTATATAATTATACAAAAATAGACGAACCTATGCACAGACTCCTTGAATTTCTCTTCATCGAGAAACTGAAGAATCAGAAACACGAGCTCTCGGCTTAACGACGACATGATTTGAAGCTCGGAAACTCAAATCCGACGTCGTAACAACACGATAACACACAAAAGGTACACGAATCCGAGCTCGGTGAGAAGAGCTCTGAAGATCGAACGGAAGGAATCGAGAAATTTTTAGGGTTTTGAACGAGCTGTGAAAATGGAGAGAATATAAATAAAAGGAGAAGAGAATAGGAGAAAGAGAAACTTGACCTCGCTTTCTTGTATTCTTCTGCAGAGAAAGGTCTTCCATTATCTTACTGACTTATCAGATATAAGCGGAGCGAGCTTCGGTGATATGTGGTTTTGCTTATATGAGAGGTGGATTGAGGTATCGTGAAATGGAGTGATAAGCGGGGTTTGAGATGGATTGGCGGATTCGAAAGCAAAATTCAAATGGGTTGAATATTCTGTGCACACGTCCATTCTGGTCCTCACGTTTCTCTTGATGTCGCTCTCAGCTTTCGATGCACTCTTGTTGTTGTTTGGCTTTTTCACTTTTCTACTTTTTAAACTCCTAGAACGTGTCAGTTACACAGAATACAATAAAATTATTTAAGGCTATGTTATGAGCCTTGAGAATTTTGGGTAATGGGCTAGGCTTTTATAAGTCTTGCTTCCATAAGTTGGGTTAGACGGTTACAAAGAAGATATCCTCAAGTCCAAACAGCCCAACGAGTAATTAATGATGGAATTGCTAGTTTACCCTAATTATGTCCAAAAAACAATAATACATGTTCTGCATTAAGTGGACTATGCAAAGAGTGGAAAGCAAAAAAAAAAAAAAAAATTGCCGTTAAAAGATGAAGATGGTGGTTAAGAGCATCACCAATGTATTACCCTATTTTTTACTTTAAAATAGTGTAACACCAAATTGGAGTTGATTTTTACTCCAATGTATTACTCTATTTTTTACTTCAAAAATATATATTTTTAAATAATTATATATTTATGTAATTAATAATTATTAATAATACATCATACTTATAAGAATTTACCAATAAATCCCAAACTATCTTATGTTTACAAAAATTCCTTAAAAATAATTTATTTAACTTAAATATTTATTATTAAAAAGTATAAGAAATGATTAAAAAAACAATACATATGTTGGTTCAATAACTATTATTAGAATATTTTCCCCACAAATTCTTAACTAATGATGTCATGATGTCATGTAACACATTTTCTTCCAAAAAAGAACATGTCCTTTCAAAATGGCAAAGCGCGACTGTAGAACTCCAAATGCACGTTCAACATCTTTCCAAATGTGAAAATGTCAAAAATGAAAAGAAAACTTGATGGTCAAACATCAATAGTTATAAAAAAACCTTAGAAGAAGGAAATAAACAACTTTTAGAACAGTTAAAAAAGACAAGTGCTGAAAGAATGCATCATATGGGATTCAGAAACAAAATTATGCAATGAAAGAAGAAAACAACGTTTTGTTTTGTGATTTGAGTTCCATACAAGATCCCAATGTTTGTGCATACAAGCTCAACAAGTTCAAATATTATCAAAACGAAATGCGGAATCACAAGATCAACAAGGTCCTTCTCAATCTTCTCCGTTTGGGTAGTACTTCACTGTTTTTAGCGGATCCGGAAACGATTTTCCGGATTATTAAATCTATTTTATGTTATTTTTATTTTATATTATTTATGTTTGTTTTTATAATTACTTTATGCATTTTGATGTAGAATATTAAATATTTCTTTGTAGAATATCCTATTATTTTTTATGTTATTATATTATTTTAAATACTATTTAAATAATAAATAAAAATATTAAAAAATTAAAGGATTATTTCATAAATAAAAAAAGTTTAACTCCAAAATGGAGTAATGAGTAAGATTACTCTATTTATGGAGTAACCCTAGCCATTACTCCATTTTGGAGTTGAAAGTAGAGTAAGATTGGAGTAGATTTTACTTCAAAATGGTATTTGAAGGAGAAAATGGACTAGGGTTGGAGATGCCCTAAGAGGCTTGTGGTCTCATGAGTTTGACTTTTGAACTACTATAAAGAATATGCAAATAGTTTTTTTCTGTTTTCTTTTTCTATCCTTGAAAATATTAACCATTCATATTCGTCATTGTCATCTCTCTCACATGCAGCACGTTCATAATGGCACGACCTTTATGTAAACATTTGCGTTATAGTTAGCGTTGGGGTTTGTGACATTCATTTTGAGATTCGAGAACCTTTTTTTGGCTAGCAGCCATCATGATAAGTGGCGGAGATAGAAATTATTTTCACCGGGGTCAATATTGATATATCTAACTAATAATGTTAAAAGAGGCAAAAGAAATTAAGATTTAATCCTTAAACAAGGGGATCAATCGTATTTGAATTAACCAAAATTTTCATTTCACAGTACCAAACTTCACATATAAACAAAAAAAAAAATTGAAAATCATGGGTCAGCTGACCCTCCTCCTACTACTCCTCGTATAGCTCAGCCACTGATCATGAGTTGATCCATATACGTCTCATTGTGTTTGATTCAATTATAAGCTGAAAACATATGAATGGAACATTAAAGAAACCATTAAACATTTTTTTTAGTAAACACATCTTGATAAAACGGGTACATTCTAGTAAACCTAAGTGTGGAGTTTCCTTTGTTTATTAATTACTACTTGTACCATTTTAAACTAATGCATGTTTTACAATGAAGAATATCCTAGGATAAACAAAAAAAGTTTTTGTCATTAAAATAATTTTCAAGGAGAAAAATGATTAAATTAGATTTTATTAAATAGTGTAAATTAATATATATATTTATACTCTTTGGGCTAACTAATACACGTAAGGTTTAGAGTTATGGGGTGGAGTTTTGGAGATGAAATTTAAAATTAAAAGTAAAATAAAAAACCTTAAATTTTCAAAATAAAAAGGTCTATTTTAACTATTTTTTATTTAAGATTTACTTTATGACAAAACTTTAAAAAGTCTATTTGCGAGATTTGTTCTTTTATAATTTTCACATATATTGATAAAACATACTAAATTTCAGTTATAAATGCAAAAAAAATGTGATTATCTATTTCTCATAATTCTAAACCAAATAAAAATTCAAACAATTATTAATTTGTTTGAAGTTTACAACTAATAATTATTAATTGATAAAAATGCATTAGAAATACAAAAATGTATATTTTTGAAATAATATATTTTCAAAACATTCATGTTAGGCTTGGCCTAATTTGGTTTGGTTCTATTTCCTTGTAATTAAATTTCTTGAATATGTGATCCCTTTTGCTTTGTTAGGACCAGAGATCCTAAAACAGCAAAAGTAAATAGACGATGACTCTAACCTTTACACATGATATGGTGATAAAAATATGGCCAATAGAGAACATATGCAGTAGATTCGACACTAAACTGGAATAGAAGAACAAATCAACATTTATAGACGCAAAATGTATACTGAATTGTAATTATTTTGAAGTTTTATGGACCATAATATTTGAGGTGACACAGGAGCATAGATTCGTATTCTCTGTTTGGGAAGACAATGAACTCATCTTTGCATTTCATGTCATCATATGAACAAAATCTGCAGATTCTATGTAGTCTAACACCAATAAAATGTGATCACCATCACAATTTTTCCCTATATAAAACCCCCCATGTTATATCATATGAGAAGGAACTCATCATCATATCACCACGTACGTATATATATATATATAGTTCATAATTTCCTTATATATATATCTTAATTATTTTAAAATCTATAACACACTTGTTTAATTTTGTTGTTAAAACAGTTTTCGAACTATATCTTCTTGATTTATATGAATGTATTTAAACCTGCGTGAAGACACTTCTTCTCTACATTGTTGGATCTTTTTTTTTTCTTTCTTTTTTGTCGACTTGTTGGGACTTCTATAAGATACACCAAGTTGCATGACATGATTTTTAATATGATGAAACATATAATTTTACGTGACTTGTACTTTAATATAGAGGATAAAGGCCTATAGGGATAAAAAAAATCTAGGTCTAGCGGTCGTATCCAAAGCCAATGGTCAACAAAATGAAGTCAACGAAGTAGAAGAACGTGAGAAGCGAGAATCTCGACAACTTGATGAAGGTTAGTCTTTCACCTTTGTCGTTATCTTACATTTTATTCGAGGCACAAGTCGGGTAGCTCTTATTCTGGCCAGGTACATCTCAGCCAACAACTTTTTTTTTTTGCCATCTGAATAATTCATCAAAAGGAAAGATATACAAAAGACAGGACCAAAACCACAACAATCTATATTATATACCATCATTTAATACTCCATCCATTTTTTAATAGATAATGTTTTGGATTATTATACAAAGATTAAAAACTTTACATTTATCTATAAAGTATTTTTAAAAATATAATTTTAAAAATATAATGTTAAAATTATTCAACTAATTATAAAAAATTTATTAATGGAACAATTTTCAATAAAATTAAAGTTAACTTTCAAACTTCAAAAAATACCTTAAGATTTCAAAATATTTTATATTTTGAAACAATATAAACTTTCTAAAATATCATATAATTTGAAAAGGAGAAAATATAAGTTTTATCTATAAAGATGTTCCAAAAACTATCCCCTCTTTTATATATCTACTATATGATATAGTTAATATACATACTAACTACAAAAAATGTTCAAGTTAAGTGATACATAGATTATCGTGATTAGTGGCGGACCCGGAAATTATTTTTACATGATGATGATTTATACTGTAAACCCAAACTATAATAAAAATCCAAATTATAGACTATTATTTTTTAAAAGTCAAAAACTGGTGTAAAAAGAGGATTCAAAACTGGGTTAGAAGTGCCAAAGAAAGAATGTCAAAACCAGTTGAGATATTTTTGAATACAAATTATAGATTACAAATCAAATTGTTAAATTTAACAGTTGACCCCTCCCCCCCTCCTTCTTCTATGTGGATTCGCCCCTGATCGTGATCTGAATTATGCAAACTAATAGCTATATAACAAATGAAAATATTTCTAAATTTAAATGGCCAGACTACTAATGGGTATAAAGCAACTTTTTTTGTCAGGTGGTATAAAACAACTCGAAATATTAAAAGAATAAAAAGCCAAAGATAATGTACCAACTATCTTATTTTAAGCTTAAGTGTGTATTGACAGGTGGTGGAACAAATATGAGTTTTTGAACAATAGTCAAACAAAACCAAACTCATATTAGTTCTACCTCCTGCTGAAGCCCACATTAATCTGAATAAGATATACTCACATTCACATACGCAGGGCCACGAGTATATTCGTATATTCCTATGTGTTATATAGTAAGATCTAGTATGTTACATGCCAGCCCATATATATAATATATGTATTTTTCAAAGAGCATATTGGCATCAACCCATGTATATTCAAGCACAATTTTCAACCGGCTTATGTAACTTTCACATCTGAATATATTAATTACTAGACATATTTGTTTAATCATGTACAAAAACATCTTAGAAAAGCTAACAATAAATAAACCTATACCATATGAGTATAATTATGGTAACATAGTGTTCTTTGGATATAATAGTTTCTTCAGGTATGTATGCATGCCTCTCTGTCTAAACCATATGTCAACTTCTGAAGAACCGTACACAAAGTACACACATTTTCAGAACGCAAACATCCAGTTTCGAGCTGGAACTAGTATCAATTACTTTTCTTGGAACTTATCACGCTAGTTACACGTGAACCTTCATTGAGATGTGCTAATACGTGACGTCGGAAGTTTTCAGATTTATTAGATTTAAATGCTTATTTGTTTAATGAGCCTTCCAACTCTTGCACGTCACCGTTTGATTATAGTAGCAACTTTCCGGGTCCCACTTAACTCTTCTTGAACGGTCAAGATCGAATCTACGATTCGCCACGATGGTCTCTCTTATTTCCACGTCAGACCAAAGAAGATGCTTTCTTCGTTTATATGATATGGTTAAAAGATAGGTACGGTCGATGCACGTTACCTGGGACCCGTGAAGGGTTCAGACCTGATTAAGGTACACTTATGTAATAATCATCTGCTGCTTATCCCACGATTAGATACATCATCAGCCTCTGAGATGTAGCCACGTGGTCTATTCCGTACTAAATTAATGTTAGGGGTGTTTCCGTCATTCTTCTTTCTTCCTCTTTATAAAATGACATCGGTAAAAGATTGAAACGAGACAGGTTCGGTTTTGTTTTTCCCACCGGAAAAATCCGAAGGTGTGACTGAAGTGATGAACCGGAAATTAAAAACCTGTAACCGAATTCGGATCCAACCGGTTTACCACTCTCTACTCTATCTCCGACCTGTCTTCCTCTTCATTCCGACTTAAGATTTTTTTTTTTTTGTTTTCACAGAGAAAGATCCGTACTTGTCTGATTCTAAACTAAACCAAGGAAACACATTCTTTTCTGTTTTTTTTGTTTGTTTGTTTCTGTTCTGTTTCAAATGTTGCAGTCTCCATCCACTTTATCCGCTTTGTCGGAAGATCTCCTGGTTCGTGTCTACGGGTTTCTAGACCCTCCGTGTCGGAAAACATGGCGACTCGTCAGCAGAGAGTTTCTCCGAGTCGACTCGCTGAGTCGAACATCGATCCAAATCCTCAGAGTCGAGTTCCTCCCTGCACTTCTCTTCAAGTACCCTAACCTCTCCTCACTCGACCTCTCCGTGTGCCCGAAACTCGACGACGACGTCGTTTTACGCCTAGCACTCGACGGCGCCGTTTCGACGTCGCACCTGAAATCACTCAACCTGAGCCGAGCCACCGGGGTTCGAGCCAGGGGACTGGATACGCTGGCTCGTCTGTGCCACGCTCTGGAGCGTGTCGACTTATCTCACTGCAGGGGGTTCGGCGACAGGGAAGCGGCGGCTATTTCTGTTGCGGCGGGGCTTAGGGAGCTGAAGATGGACAAATGCTTGAGCTTAAGCGACGTCGGATTGGCGAGGATCGTCGTCGGGTGTAGTCATCTAAACAAGATTAGCTTGAAATGGTGTATGGAGATCTCTGATCTTGGGATTGATCTTCTCTGTAAGAAATGTAAAGACTTGAAATCTCTCGATGTCTCGTATCTTAAGGTTCGTCTCAAAAGCTCCACTCTTTACTCTGTTTCTGTATTCGAGTGGCATAAAGTTGAAAACTTTTGATACATATGGGTGTAAAGTTTCGATCTTGGTTGTGATTTGGATTCAGATAACGAATGATTCAATCCGATCCATAGCTTTACTACCAAAGCTCGAGGTGTTAGATATGGTAAACTGCAACTTGATAGATGATGCTGGGTTAGAGTATCTTGAGAATGGCTCTCCTTCATTACAGGTACTATTTTACATATTTTTAATCAGTCTTTAAGATTCTTTATTAACTGGTAAGAACTATAAACAGGAGATTGATGTCACAAGGTGTGAGCATGTGAGTTTGTCTGGCCTGGTCTCCATAGTCAGAGGCCATCCTGATCTTCAACACCTTAAAGCCAGTCACTGTGTATCCGTAAAGCTCATAATCCATGCCTTAAACTAAGACTCATTGTTCAAAAAGGTTTTATTTTAATGATTTGTGATTCACAGGAAATGTCTGTGAGCTTCTTACAGAACATCAAAGCTTTGAAGCATCTCAAAACTCTATGGATCGATGGAGCTAGTGTCCCTGATTCCTCTCTTTTAACCTTAACCTCTAGCTGTAGAGCCTTAACAGAACTCGGAGTGAGCAGATGTGTAGATGTGACTGACACTGGGATGATGGGACTAGCACGCAATTGCTTGAACTTGAAAAGCCTTGACCTGGCGTGCTGTGGATTTGTGACTGATGCAGCCATCTCTGCTGTAGCTCAGTCTTGTCTGAATTTGGAGACTTTACAGTTAGAGTCTTGTCATTTGATAACCGAGAAAGGTCTTCAATCGCTCGGATGTTACTCCAAGCGTCTTCAAGAAATCGATCTTACTGACTGTTATGGAGTAAATGATAGAGGTAAAGAGAAGATACATGTGAACTCGAACTCCATTTCTGTTACTTGATCTTATCAGTTATGGTATCTTAACTTTTCCTGGCCACAGGGCTTGAGTATATCTCAAAGTGTTCCAATCTTCTAAGAATGAAACTTGGTCTCTGCACAAATATCTCAGACAAAGGATTTTTTCACATCGGCTCCAAATGTTCCAAGCTTCTAGAACTTGATCTATACCGGTAAAGTTCCTTCTTGCTCGAATTTATCTCAAAAATGTTCTAGTTCATGTTTTGGTTTTCTTATGGATTCTGACTTTCTGAGTGCAGCTGTGTCGGTTTTGGAGATGATGGTTTAGCAGCTTTATCAAGAGGTTGCAAGAGCTTGAACCGGCTTATTCTATCGTACTGCATTGAACTAACAGACACAGGGGTTGAACAAATCTGCCAGCTAGAACATCTAAGTCACCTAGAACTTCGAGGGATAAAGAATATAACAGGTGCTGGTGTATCTGCAATTGCGCGGGGCTGCAAGAAACTAACTTACTTGGACCTCAAACTATGTGAGAATATCGATGACTCAGGCTTCTGGGCGCTTGCGTACTTCTCAAGAAACCTAAGACAGGTAAAAGGAAAAGCATTATTTGTGTGCTTAAACTGATCGGTTTGGTTAATGGATACATGTTTGATTCTTTGTGTTGTGTGTGTTGGTTTGGCAGATAAACGTGTCCAATTGCAACGTGTCTGATACGGCTCTATGCATGTTGATGAGCAATCTGAATCGGGTTCAAGACGCTGACTTAGTCCACCTGAACCGTGTGACTGTGGAAGGGTATGAGTTTGCTCTAAGAGCATGTTGCAACAGGCTCAAGAAGCTGAAACTTCTCGCACCTCTCAGATTCTTGCTCTCATCTGAACTGCTCGAGGTGCTTCATGCTCGTGGTTGCCGAATTAGATGGGACTGAAGACAAAAACATACGGTTAAAGTCAATGGAACTTGGCTAGTAACATTTTAATTAGTGTGAATTAATATCTAGTTGTCTACTGCTTTTGTCTTGATCTTACAACATTGTTTGTACCCAGTTTTCAGAAGTTATCATGCAAAAGTTTTGATGATAGGGTTTGTATTTTTGGGGGAGTTATTAGATTGTGTTTTATAAGGAGTTATAAAGATTTGGATTTTACAATGAGTTATTGGTTTATATCTTTTAATTTATTTAAAAATTCATATAATATTTAAAAATCCAAATACAATATACAGATTTTTCAAATCTAAGATATGAATTTTAATTAATATTTATAAATTTGGAGGTTTAGATTTTACAATGAGTCTACTAAGGTGTTATTGGTTTATATCTTTTAACTGATTTAAAAATTCATATAATATTTAAAAATACAAATATAATATACAAATTTTTCAAATCTAACATATGAATTTTAATTAATATTTATAAATTTGGAGGTTTTCTCTCGGATTTGAGTCTTTGTACTTTTTAAGAAATAAATTACACAAATCCATTCAAATCTATTATGAAAGTAAATTTATTAGTAAATCCATATGATTGAATAAAACTTGATTTGAATTAGAATTTAATATTTATAAATCATTAAACCAATAACACATGGTTTCATTATAGATTTTATAATTATAGAATTAGTAACAGTAAATTTAGTTTGAATTTCCATATCCACTAAAATACACCAACCAATAATCAAGATTTTCCAAAACTTTGTTAAAATCTGGTGTTATTGATTTACAAATTTGTAACAAGTACTTACAAGTTTTTAAAAATCTAGAGTTATTCAATTCATTATTTTATAAAATCAATAAATGTCTTGTGTTATTCAACAACATCAATAAAAGTCTTGTGTTATTCAACTATAATGTAAGTAGTTGATTTTTTCATTGTTTTGAAAACTGTTGTTCTTAATTTGTGATTCTACATACTTTTCTTTATAAAATCTACGAATGATTAGTAGAATCTACTTTATACTTTTCTTTAAAACTCTTTAGAGTATGTAATAAGATTTGTCGTGCAAGGCTTGCAATGTCAATGGATACTACTAAGGGATGAAGTGTTTGATATCATAGGGTTAAGAAAGCTAAAAGATCAATAACATGAAGAAGTATTTATTCAAAAGGATAATATCATATCAGTCATTCTTGTGTTGGTTGTAAAATATAGAACTTTTTTATTACCATCTTCTCTCTTTGACCATATATGATATGATTTCTATGTTGATTAAAAGTAAATAAAACTTGAAGGAAATATGATACATAAAGGTTTTAACACAATGCAAATATAACTGGGAGTTATTTAATGATGGCAGGATACATTTGAAACAAAATAATGATGTCCTCAATACTGATGCATGCTTCTATATTTTCTTGAAACGTTATTTAGAAAAATACATTATTTTATTTGGTTCCCACTTTTCACTAATAACTAATCATCAAAACTATAATACTAGTTAATATGTAATTTATCAAAACATTTACTGCGTTCACTTATTTTAACAGTAAAATATCAGTCAGCTATATCAATCTAAATAACAGCAGTAACTAAAAGTAAAAAATGCCTAAATAATATACCAAAGTTCAAAAGCTGAAAAGAAAAAAATATGAGTCCTGGAATTTTAGGGGGATACACTCAACCGAGAATTTAAGATAATTTTTATTAAATGAAAAATCAACTATTATTCAAACATAAATTTTTATGGTTATTAAATTTGACATTTTATAAAGTAGTTTGGAATTTACTGTTTTGAAAATATTTTAAATTGTAAGTTTTTAAAATGCTCGTATGAAATTTCATAATTAAAATAATATATATATATATCTAATAGTTTTAGATGAGGTTTTAGAATGGCTTGACAAAAATTATACTATTAAATTCTCTAATTCATATAAAATTATCCAAAACTTATTAAAAGTTAAATCATTCAAACAGTTAATTTTAATATATCATTCTGTTGTTATAGTATAATCAAGCGATTTTAAAACAATCACAACATTTTTTCATGTCGTCAAACTATATCACAACATCTTTCGTTAGATATAATAATGATATGCAATTTTCGTCTCGGTGTCAGCATTTGGTCATTGCCCACTCTCCGGTGCCACAAAGTTCACTTAATCTCGTGTGGTGGTGTGCTTTACTTTTCTGTGCAGCTTATTGGAGACTTACTAATCAGGGTGCAGCGTTGATGTTAACCCTTTTATTCCATTGTTCTTTATTGGGTCATCGTTTCTCTTTTGGTAAGAGTGCTCTGGACCCCCTCACATCTCACTTTTTGCTTGCGCTTCAAAGCCGGTTAAGATTACAATTTAGATTAGTTCAACGGGAACCAACTATTCTGGAGGCAGCAAGGGAAATCCCAACATCCGAAGAAACAAAGTAAATTTCACATTTCTGTGAGTACTCGTCAGTGGTTGAAAACAACAACCAATTCTTAAGGATTTAAATTCCGGTCTAGCGGAATCCGCTGGGACGATGGATTGAGCGAAGCAAGTTATGAATCTTTTAAATTGAATAACTTTGTTCGAGTTGGCTTGTAATCAAAATTGTATTCTCCGGCTAAGTTTATAAATATTTAATGTTTTTAACATTTATACTAATCTACATTAACATTCTTTTATATAGGATGAAATGTGCAGTAGTTGATGATATTGCATGCATTTTGGACAGACATATATGATTTGTTAACCATAAGGACATGATGCCAACAATACATCATCTGCGCAGATGATGCATATCCACATCCTCGGCGTGCTTCGGAGATTAGGCTACATCTCATTAAACTTCATCTCCTCGGCAGTGTTCGGATAGGTTAGTGCAAGGACTCCACGGTTCCTCAAGCGCCTAGCCTCTCATGCTACAAACTATATCACTCGGACAGAAAGAAACATGCGTCTTCATGACTGAAAATCTGAAACAGTAACCGCAGCTTTTAAGATCACTGACTGCACAGTCCGTGATATAATTCTGGGCAAAAGACGGAAGAAAACATTCAAAAAATCTAATGCAGTCATGGCTGAGAGATATAAGTAAATCTTATAAAGTTTCACTTCAATGTTTCTTAGTTTCACTTTACCAAGATCAACCCCAGCTAGTTTACAAACCCTTCTTATATTTATGTAAAATACACATTTGTATACACTATTTTAGAGCTTAGTAATATTCATTTGATTGAATATATATATGTATATTATATGCTTTATGAATATGATATGATGTGCATATAGCCTGAGTACTTTGAAATAGCAAATTTTTATTATAAAATATTGTTATAACGAAGCACATATTTTAAAATAAAAATACATAGGCAATTTTTATTCTTATTATTTTGGAGGATTACATCTAGAGAGACAGATCAGTCCCCCAATCTTTATGATCATCATTTGTATTTGTGATGGAACCGTTTTCTTCAAACTTTGGAGTAACATCTCTTGCGTCACGACTTCCAATGGTTGATATGAGATCTCTTGTGTAAATCTGAGCATTGCCCCGCCGAACGGTTGAAGAAGATGCCCCAAAACCCATGCTCGAACGACGACCATGCTCAAAACTTAAACATTGCCGACGGATATTTTCTACGAAAATACACATATCACGATGACAACGGTCAAGTAGCTCCTGCTTCGTCTCTTCGCGTTTCATCTCCATCTCTCTTGTGTGATGCTTAAACCCTATAGATTGTGAGATAATAACTCAAACCCCACTTTGCTTTTATAAGTTGTTATTTAATTTATTTTGTTACCCTGATTTTTGAGTTGCACATTTGAATGATAGAAAGACCATGTCTCATTGTTTATCTAGCCAAATTAAGCTTTTTTGTTCAATACGGTCTTAATTAGGTCTATTTATGGTATAATATTTCTAGGTTTTTGTCAAGTATATTAATGTTCTGGAACTAGACAAAGTTATTTTCGAATTGCAAGGGAATAAATAAGGCCCGATATTAACTTTAGTCCTTGAAAACTATTTGATGTGCTTTTATTGTTTTCACAAAGTCGGTAAATTTAGTTATGTACAGAAAATTAATACTCAATAATTGACTACGAATCGTTAAAAATGAGTCAAAAGTTTTAGTTATGAATTTATGATACATGCATGTAATTCATGCGAAAAGAATTCTTGTTCCTTGTAAAAATTGATTTAGGCAATTCAGTAATCCAAATTTTGAATTCTCGTTAAGAAAGCAATTAAATTGTTCATCAAGAAAAAAATCCAATGATTGGTTGGTTAAGAAAGTAAAAGGATGATAAGTTTCTTGGGCTTCCAACTTAAAACCAATTGGCGATAAGTGGATTGACCCAAGTCCTTTATATATTACTCAAGTCCATTTTTTCAATGTGGGATCTTCTCCCCAACACCCTCCCTCGAGATAATGGTGCGTATAACCATTAATCTCGCAGAATCCATCATTCCCCCTCCGAGACAATGCTTTTTATTCTCTAGCATCTCGAAGGAATTGAGCCTTTTTTAGGTCCTCAATTCGTGGCATGATCAAGCCACTGTCCGGGCCGGATCAATGGGTCAGGGTGTGGGCCCGCTCTGATACCATGATAAGTTTCTTGGGCTTCTAACTTTTAAAATTAGTGGATTGACCCTAACCCTTTATATAGTAGTAGATTATTTATTATATTTCCGATGTGGAATGTTTCTCATCAATACCCTCCCTCACGCTCAGACATCTAGGTCTGAAGCGTGGACAATGTGGGAATAACATCCACAGAGGACCCAACATCGGTATAGTAGTAGTAGTAAATTAGGTCAAAAGATCTTATCGCTCTGATACCATGTTAGATTTGGTTTTATTATGGGCTTCCAACTAAAAACCAATTGACAATTAGTGGAAAGATATAAGGGACTTGAGTAATATATAAGGGACTTGGGTCAATCCACTTATCGCCAATTGGTTTTAAGTTAGAAGCCCAAGAAACTTATCATGGTATCAGAGCGGGCCCACACCCTGACCCATTAATCCGGCTCGGACAGTGGTCCGATCATCCCACGAATTGATGGCCAAAGAAGGCTCAATTCCTTTGAGATTGCTAGAGAATAAAAAGCATTGTCTCGGAGGGGGTATGATGGATTATGCGAGATTAATGGTTATACCCACCATTATCTCGAGGGAGGGTGTTGGAGAGAAGATCCCACATTGGAAAGATGTAAGGGACTTGAGTAATATATAAGGGACTTGGGCCAATCCACTTATCGCCAATTGATTTTAAGTTGGAAGCCAAATAAACTTATCAGAAATGATTTGTTCGTTAAGATAAAGATTTTTTTGGATATAAAAAGTAACTAATATTAAGTTATATTTCTTCCGTTTCATTTTAATTGTCGTTATTTTCATAATAAAAACATAATTTTCTATACACCTAATTACATTTTAGCCAATAAAAAAATAATGACATATAAAGTCAATAAATTTTATACTGAAAATATAAAACGACACTTAATTTGAAACAAAAAATTTACTTTACAAAGACAACTAAATGGAAACAGCAGTGGCATATGTTTTTAATAATTTTGTTAGAAGGTTGAAAACCCTTTAATAAAATAATAATGATAAATTTGTTAGAAGGTTTCTGATTTATAACAAGTCACAAATTGAAATATTCAGTAGACTATATTGAATCATTTACATGCAAAGACTACATCGAATCAAATCATATCTATTTACACAAACATAAGTTATAAAAAGAAAACGTTTCTTACAAGAAAAGATCTCTAGCTAAGCTGTTCTTTTACATACTTGAGTCATGCGCTTAAAGTAGTCATGGCCGTGCTTGTTAAAGAAAATTTTAAGCAATGGTTTAAGGCATCATTTAAACAAAAGTTATATAAAGCATATTTATAGAATTTATATTTTCTATGGTCTCTTGAAAACTGTTTTAAAGTTTTTATTTAAACTTAAATCAAAATTACAATTAATATCTTTTTAAGATTTTTCCTACAATCACAATTGGATTCTAAAACTGATTAACTACAATTATGTCTACATTTACAAATATATTTATTTTATTATTTTACTTCTTCTTAATATGTTATTTTTTCTATGTTATGAAACATTATGATAAAAACATATTCTTTTTAAACTGAAATCACTATTAATATCTTTAGATAAGTTTTAATATGTTATTATTTACTTTTAAAATTCTAAAAATAATATTTGATTGAAAATATTAGTAAATATAATTTCTATCATATATAGTATTGTGATGTATTATATTTTTAACAAGTTAACATAAATTTAAGAAGTATTTTTGAGTAAAATTTTCTATGAAATTTTAGTATTTTACTTTTATTTTAAAAGATATTTTTTGTATTAGTTACTGCAAAACAATTTAATAAAAGTTGAAAATATTTTTTGGCAGCATACAAAATCCTTGTCACGGCTCTGAAAGTAGTCCATCGTCTTTGATAGCTTCGAAAGACTGTTCTGGTAGGTCTATGAATTCCAACGTCTCATTAGTCAACGTCTCCCCCAGCAACACAATCCGAAGTTTCAAGTGCGAGGTTAAGGACATGTGTTTACATAATCAAACATACCACCGTACCCGACAATATTTTAAGGAACTCAGACGTGTTCCCTTCTTTCTGAAAACACATACCCAATCATATGCACCATTTCTATTTATAGACTTATAGTCCTACACACAGTAGAATATAAAGAAGGATATGAGTAAATAGGTTATTTAGTGAAACGGTTTTAGGCTAGTTTACCTTGTATAACCCTCTATATTACTCAATGCAGAACGAGAAATTATTAGTCACTAACAATCAAGCAAACAATCAATGATCTCATAATCAGCAAGAAATGTAATAAACTCAGTCTACCACATATAGAATTGACACCCAATCAACTTAGACTTCTAGAACCTAGCGCACACCCACATGGTTCCCCCCCCCCCCCCCCCCCCCCCAATCGTGGAATCCATGCAGGGCATCCAAAGCGGAGTACAAACCGCATCTCCTATGTGACTGCTTGCTTGTGGACCGTTAGATCTAATTCTCTGGACATGTCCACCATGGGGTACCTATAGCCACTTGCTGCCGAGATTTAGCATGACTCGATTTTATCCAGCCGCTTTTTTCATACACATCATAGGCTTTCTCTTTCTATATGCCACATGTTCTTGGTCTCACACATAACTCAACTTGCATTCAATACACACATACTTAACATTCATCTATCAAGTTTCATTCATTTTTCTATCAATCCACTCGTTCAATTCTTCTAAAATCCTAGTTCATACAATAAAATCATAACAAACAATCACATCAATCAATTGAACAATACCAATCAATCTTTCGCATCAACACAAGGCAATACATTGAGTTTTGTAAGTAGCATCGATTATGATCTACCAACCTAACAACAAGACTAACCAAATCTAATTTCAACATCAAATAATATACAAAATTATGAAAGTAAAGTGGATTTGAAACACCTCACATGAATGTAGAGGGCATGAGTTATCTTTTGAGTGTGAGTTAGGTGCATTACTAATAGATTTTTGATTATATGTGAATAGTGTGAAAAAGTATGAGACAATCATAAAAATGTCAAAGCAAGGTTGAACAAAGCATAAGAAGTTTGGTTAGCAAAGCTACATCTCAAAAGATGAACTGAAGCATTGGTTTATTCAATTGGCGTTAGGGCTGTGATGGAACATATATTGTCCCTACGGAACTATAGCATGTCTCTCTCTCTCATTGTCAAATGCAAGTTTTTTTTTTAACATAGATGCAAGAGTATTTTTGGACACTGCTCTAAGTTGACATTCTAATAAGTTAAATGAAATAATCACTCTTATAAAAAAAATCAGCATCATATCTATACCATGTCAAATATAATTCATTTGATGAATTTCATTTTCTTTTCATAGCGAAGATATTTGTCTATATCACTATGCCGTGTCTCAATAGAGAAAAATTAAACATTCATTTCGGGCATCAAAATTTTTCAAGAGGTTAAGGGCATCATTAATTATCTACAAAGGCATACTATAATTATAAAAACAAAGAAATGTGATAATTAAAATTAAAAACATGGAATTATAATGAATGCCTAGTTTCAAATGTAACAAAATATAGACTATTACTAATTATTAAATAATTAGACTAATTAGATTGTTGACGGTCGTAGTTTTAAATGTATTTTTAAATATTTTCAAAAGTTTAAGTTGATAAAATTTTATTTTTGTTTGGTCATGCATAAAAATGAGTCATTTAATTACTTTACCTAAAAATAGCTATAAAATTTAATGATTAAAACTCAATTAATATTTGTTTAAAATAAAAATAAATATTATTATATAATTATTGTTTATTATTAGCTTTATTTTGTATATTTTTTTTTTTCTTTAGTAATTTGTATTATTATTTTATTGAATTTTTTTTAATGATTAGCTTCAGACAACCATAAACTTCGCACGGTTCTGTCACTACGGTGTGTATACATCCACTCATCTGAAATTCATATTTCTTCAAGAGTTCTCACAAATTCAACACTGTTACTAATGACTCACTAACTTCATCAAGCAAATATATTTAATATTTTCATAGCTAGTTTCTGTTACCAGTCTCCAAAAACATTATGAGATCAAAAGAAAGAAGGATGAATAGTTCAGATTATCGAAAGGTTTGAAATCAAGACACATAACCTTGGTAGAATAAGCTGCTAATCAATATTCAACCAGGATTTTTGAAAATTGACGAAATGATAGAAGACTCATGATATATATAGAGATGAAAACAAGAAAAGAAGAACAAAAGGATTATAAATTGAAAAAAACAAAAAAAAAAGCAAATCAACCAAAACACAACTAGATGTAACGAGAGAAGCTACAGAAATAGGAACGTTGAAAACGATATACAATAAAATGAAAAAGAGTCAAACAACCTACAGAGAGAAGGGTACCGCCACCTTCTTCTGCCTCATCATCATCATCATCATCAGTCTCCACAACATTGTCCTCTTCGCTCAGTGGATTCTCTTCCTTCAGATTGTTGTTGTTCTCCTTGGACTCCTCAACAGCCACGATAATGGTTTCACAAATCTCGTGTTGGGGGTGCGGAAGAGCTTTCAGAAGACACAACTTGGTTCTCCATTACAAAACCTTCTTCCTTAGTTTTTCTTTTTCGGATTTAAAAGTGAACTTATCTGCTTGTGCTTATATTCCGAGAAGTGAGGACGTTATTTATTGAGTAGATAACCTCCAATTATGGTGGAAAATCTCCAACGTGTAAATTTAAATAAAATCAGAATTTACTTTGAATTCATCTCTTAAAATATAATAACAATTGTTAAAGCTTATTAGTCAAAGTAGTATCTTTCATTCATACGGAAAGATAATATTATTCTTCACTAATTTTATAGAAATATTTGATCATTGAATATACAAAGAAATTGCAATTGCAACTAAATAATCATTAAGCATCATATATATACTACGTTCAAATATAATTCATTTGATGCATTTCATTTTATTTTCATTGCAAAGATATTTGTGTATGGTGTGTATACATCCATCATGAAACTCAAATTTATTCACGAGTTCTCACAAATTCAACACTAACTTAATCAAGAAAATACATTTGTATAACTAGTTTTTGTGATCAGACTCCTAAAAACTATGAGATGTACAAAAGAAAGATTGATGATCAATAGTTCAGATTTATAAGGCATATCAACCATAAACACACAATTACATGTGAATATAAGAAGATATACTACAAACAAAAGGCACATTTAAAACGAGATACAATAAAATTAAAAAAAAAAAGAAGAGAAAAACAACATTCAGAGATAGAGATGTGATGGAAAGAGAGGTCTCTAACAGGAACGAAACCTCAAAAAAAAAAAAAAAAAAAAACTAAAGCAATATCAAAGGGATAAATCAGTGCCCCAGTTTTTAGGGTTCATGTCTTCTGGCTGATCATCCTCATCATCATCATCATCAATCACCACAACCTTGTCCTTCCCTATCTTTAAGGTGAGATCCTCCTCTCTCAGACGATTCTCTTGCGGATACAAACCGCTAGGAAGATTGGTAGGAAAAAAAGGAGGACCGTTTCTAGTGACCATCGGGGGATAGGTTGGTCTAGGCCCAAATCCCCTTGCAGAGGGAGAACCATAGGTAAAAGTGTTCCCCGTGAAGAAGCGAGTAGGAGTCATGCGCTGAGGAACGGGCATGTTCATGGCCCCGAGTCCACCATTGAAAGATGGGTAAAGGCCATTTCCTCTACGTTTGAAAGGTTCAAGAGTGATCCCAAGATGATTATCATTTGATAAAGCATCTTCTGAATATCCACCTAGGAGCAAGTGAGGCTTATCTCTGTAATGGTTCAAAAAGGAGAGTCCGGGGTAGTCTTCTTCCATCTCCTTCCTCTTCTTTTCCCACTCACGATCTTGCTTGTGCGCGTTCTGGTGACCACCTAGGGCTTGAGTGGTTGAGAACCCTTTGCTGCAAAACTGACAAGTGTAGACCTTATTAGATCTTGGTGGGTAAAGCATCGTCATGTCTCTACCTGTTTGGACACCACCAGACCCGAGACTAGGGTTCGTTTCAGACATAGCCTCTTGAGAAGACCCTAGGCTCAGATTGTTGTTGTTCTCCGTTGCCTTCTCCTTGGCCTCCTCCATGGCCACGGTACCGTCTTTGCTGTTTTCGGGTTGGGGTGAAGAAGAGCTTTCAGAGGACATAACTTGGTTCTCCATTACAAGATTTTTTTTGGATTGAGAAGTGATGTTTATCTTTTTGTGCTGAATTAGGAGAAGTGAAGACAGGTATTTATTGAGAAGACAACCTTAGTGTTCCTTAACAATTATGGTATAGAATCTCCAGTGGGTTTTGACCCTCAGAAAAAAAAGAATCTCCACTGGGTAAAATTAATAATATCAAAACTACTTTGAATATGTGTCACAAAAGTTATGGTTGGTTCTTCAACTATGTTGATTTTACTTGTGTAAAACTTTATCATATTTAATTAGCGCGGATACATATTATTTGAGAAGTGATTTGACATATGTATTTCTCCAATCAATTTCACTAAAAATGACATGGCATGCTACAATTGATGATAAGGTTTATGGATAAATATGACATGTCAATTACACTTAATGTAAATTTATAATTTTGATAAAAAATTTAAAATATAAAAAGAACTAATACAACATCATTAAATAAATCTATTTAATATGACATTAAATGTTATAATAATAGAATATGAAATATTTTAAAATTATATATTATTTAAGCCTATTTTATAATCATAAAATTTCAAATATTAAAAAATTTTTTCAAAATTTCATATATTTTTTTTAAAAAAAAATAGAAACTTTTAATTGTAACATTTTTTTTCCTTTGATATCTACAAATTTTAAAATTTTGTTTAGTTTTATTCTTAATAATTATAAAAAAGTTATATCAATTCTGAATATATATATATATATATATATATATTCTTATATAATTTAAGATAAATAAAAATATTTATTTTAACTTAATTTTATGTTTAACTAAATTAAAATTTATATTAAAATATTAGTATACTAATAATTAACTCTAGAATATTAACATAATTTTATTTTTTTAAAAAAAAATTAATTAAAATTTTTATTGCTGCACATTTTGCAGGAAAACACCTATATATAGGGTTGTTTTTCTAAGTGCATCTCCAATGGTGCTTCATTTTCCACTTTTTGCTTCATTTTTTTTATTTCAATGGTGCATCATTTTTTTCTTTAGTTCTTCATTTTTCTGAAGATGACATTTTTTATTTCCAAACTCATCCTTAATTTTTTTTTGTTATTTTATACGTAAACAAATTAGAAGTGTTAATATCATCCAATTAATTTTAAAGTTTCTATTATTATTTTATCTAATTGAATGTTACTAATAAAAAACATGAAGTTATTAATTTCTCAGAATTTATGTTCGATTTAGAAGAATTTATAATAAAACAAGCTCAGATTTTTTTTGTTTTAAAATACAATTTTAATCACACAAGAGATATATGTATTTAGTGTTTCTTTATAAACTCTGAAAAAAAATTATTTATTTACGTTTTGTGTAATAATTGTATCATATAAAGGTCTTAACTTATAATAAATAGTAATTCAGTCAAATTAATGTTAAAACAAAAGATACAGGTAAAATTAGTAAATTCGAAAAAGTATAAAATATTATTAATAATTAATTATAAAATAATGATAGAATATACTTAAAATATTTTTCTTTTTTTAAAAATATGAAGTAAACCATTGGAGAACATGTTGCTTTATTCTTTGAAGAATTTCAAATTGTAAAAAGAAATGAAACTAACCATTGGGATGCTCTAAGCACTTTTACTCTTAAACCATACGCTTTTTGTCCTCCAAACTGATGGTTCGTGTGAAATATGTATCAAAATAGTTTTTATAACTCGGTATTTACACTCACTGGAATAGTTGTATCTATTCGTGCTTACTTAATATACTACTATCAATCAATTTTAGAAGTTATTCTGTTTGTCTAATCAACATATGCTTTTTCTTTTTAAATGGCATTGCTCTAAAATTAATATGTACCACTATAATTATATAACCCTATGTTTTTATTCAAATATGTTACAGTTACACGTATTACATCATATGTTAATTACAAACATCTCAAAATTTTGAAAATTGATATTCTTATATTATAGAAAATACATAAATGTAAAACTGTTTTCAAAAATTATTTATATTTCATTTCTTATAAAGCATGTTATATCATATATATATAATATTTTGCCACGAAATATATTTAAAATAACAATTAATAAGTTAACAAGTCAAAGTAGCATCTTTCATGTTATGGAAGGATGATATTATTCTTCACTAATTTTAAGAAAATATTTAATCATTCCAAATTCAAAGAAATTTGCAATGTATATATGGAAAATTAACTTGGATCCTTGACTAAAGACTACAATTGCTTCTTTGCCATGAGACAAAAATAGTAAAAAAAAAATGTGAGATTTTTTAATAGCTTTTCCGGTCGTAATCAACTTTTACTTTCTACCTTCTAATTATGAGAAAATTACCCGAGATGGTTTTGGTCAAAAAAAGATTCCCAAAAAGGAAAGAAAATGACAAAATGGTGCATGAAGAATTAGAAAGATAACAGCTGTATTTTAATATATTATTTTGATTTTCAGATATATGTCTATCCCGGAAATGGAAAGCTTGAATACCTTTTAGTATCATTTTTTTCTTAAATCAGACTATCAAACTATTGGTAAAACAATATCTAAGATAAAGTCATGAATACAGATTTATTACTTAATAAGATGCTGGTTTCTTTTTCTCCACCTTTCACTAAAAGAAAACACCATTATGAAATCTTTCTTTTCACACAACCATTGTATTTTTCCTTTGCTAAATTATATGTCTGTAAATAGTTTCTTTTGTCTGTAAATAGTTACAGCAAAGATGATACTCCATTAAAACTTGTATACAAAGAATGCAAAAAGAAGTAAAAAAACTAAATATTGTATGCTGTACTTACTCCATCTGCATCATATGTCCAGTTTACAATTTTGTTCATAATTTTATCTGATATCTACATTAACATTTTTAAAGGCCATGCATTGTTTACATTTTATCTTTAGATGTCAAGATCTTTAAATAATCTTAACTTAAGATATCAATGAATTAATCTATGTTTAGTAACTCACAGAGAAAAAAAACAAAACCACAAACCTATCTTGTCTCTGTCTCTCACGATCTTAAGCATAACGACTTTCCCGCCAAACCTCATAAAAAAGAGCAAGCAAAACTACAAACCTCTTTATCTATCGGAAACAAAACTTTCATTGTAAATATTTTTAAAAATTATAATAAAACTTACACTCCTAAGGAGGCTACGTAAGCTTCAAAAGAGGAGTCTATACCAAAAAAATAAAAAATAAATAGCTTTTAACAAATAGAAAAATAGGAAATAATATACAAAAAAAAATTGATAGAAAATGGCATTTGGATCATATGACGATGATTCGAAGAGGAAAAGGAGGTATGCAATGATCTCCATATCATCTGTTCTTCTCGTTTCAATGGTTGTCGCCGTTACCATCGGCGTTAGCGTCAGCAATCACGATGACGGTAGTAAAGAAGAGATCACGGCTTCCGTTAAAGCCATCAAGGATGTCTGCGCACCAACGGATTACAAGAAGACATGTGAAGATACTCTAAGGAAAGACGCAAAAGACACATCAGACCCGTTGGAGCTTGTGAGAGCAGCGTTTAACGTGACCATGAAGCAAATAAGTAACGTGGCGAAGAAGTCACAGACTATGATCGAGCTACAAAAGGACCCTAGGGCAAAGATGGCTTTGGATCAATGCAAGGAGCTAATGGACTACGCAATAGGTGAGCTTAGTAACTCGTTTGAGGAGTTGGGGAAGTTCGAGTTTCACAAGGTGGATGAAGTGTTGATTAAGGTAAAGGTTTGGCTCAGCGCGACGATAAGCCATGAGCAGACTTGTATCGATGGGTTTAAAGGGACACAAGGTGATGCAGGTGAGACTATTAAGAAGGCTTTGAAAACCGCGGTGCAGTTAACACATAACGGGCTTGCTATGGTCACGGAGATGTCTAATTACTTGGGACAAATGCAGTTCATGGAGCTGAATAGTCGCCGGCTGCTGTCTCAAGACCCTTCGTGGGTGGATGGTCGTGTCCGTAGGCTCTTGACCGCTCCATTGTCTGAGGTTAAACCAGATATGGTGGTGGCTCAGGACGGGAGTGGTCAGTACAAGACGATCAGCGAGGCATTGAAAAATGTCCCGAAGAACAAGAATGTGACATTCGTGGTTCACATTAAGACCGGAGTCTATAAAGAGTTTGTTCAAGTGGACAGGACCATGCCGGATCTGGTTTTCATCGGTGATGGACCGGATAAAACTGTCATTACCGGCGAGAAAAGTTTCCAGGACGGTATTACCACCTACCGTACAGCCAGCGTTGGTAATGATTCTTATGATATCTCGTACCTTTCATGGCTTTCTTATTAGAAAAATATCTTCAAATAGTATTAAATCATTTTTTTTGTTTTAAAAAGAACACAAGAAGATAATCATCAAAATACCATTCATTAAAAAGTAAAACACTAATATATTCAACTTAAATTTAAATGATTATAGTTTAAAGTTTATAGTATTTAGAGGGTTAGGATTTAGAATTTAGAGTACTTCAGTGTTTTTATTGATTGATAAATGTTATTCAGAGATTTTTTCTACTGTAACAAAATAATTTAAAAAGTTATTCGTGAGATTTTTCACTTCTTATTATTACCAATATGTGTATATGACGAATGAGAGCCTTGCAGCGATCATTGGAGACCGTTTCATAGCCAAGAACATGGGTTTCGAGAACACAGCCGGGGCAGCAAAGCATCAAGCCGTTGGGATTAGGGTTCTTTCAGACCAATCCATATTCTACAACTGTAGATTCGATGGTTACCAAGACACACTCTACGCACATTCCCACCGTCAGTTTTACCGAGACTGTACCATCTCAGGGACCATTGATTTTCTCTTTGGAGACGCAGCTGCTATATTCCAAAACTGTACCTTACTCGTAAGGAAGCCACTACCGAGCCAGGCATGTCCCATAACCGCTCACGGACGTGAAGACCCTAAAGAAACAACAGGGTTCGTGCTCCAAGGGTGTACTATAGCTGGTGAAGCGGATTACTTGGCGGTCAAGGAAGCTAGTAAAGCGTATCTTGGAAGGCCATGGAAAGCATATTCAAAAACCATCGTCATGGACACGTTCATACCGGATTTTATTGCGGCTGAAGGATGGCAGCAGTGGGAAGGAAACTTTGGTATTGACACGCTCTTCTACTCGGAGGCAAGGAATATTGGGCCTGGTGCAGCTGTCACGGGCCGGGTTACTTGGCCCGGAATCAAGAAGTTGAGTGATGAAGAGATTCTTGGATACACTCCGGCTAAGTACATCCAAGGTGATGAGTGGATTCCGAGTAAAGGTGTTCCGTACTCTCCCGGTCTTTTCTCCGGCAACGGTTCAGCAACCGTCGCTGCTTCCTCCAATTCTATGCAAGCAGGTTCCAGTTCGAACACCACTGTGTCTGGTCCAGCGGCTGCTCCACAAGCTGGTTCCAGTTCGAACACCACAGTGTCAGCCCCAGCAGCTGCTCCACAAGCAGGTTCCAGTCCGAACACGACAGTGTCAGGTCCAGCGGCTGCTCCAGGAGTCTCCGCCGTCACTAATAGCAGTGGCTTAGGGTCACCATCAGCTTCACCCTCAGCTTCTCCCTCAGCTTCACCATCAGCTACTCCACCTTCAGCCTCCCCTTCGATTTCACCGTCGGCTTCTACTGCGTCTACCTAGAGGTCGTGTCTGTAAATATTTTGAGAAAACCTTTGAGGGTTTTTGTAAATGAGTATATGATTAGCTTTGTAAATTCATGTCAATATCTTCCGGTATATATGCTGTTTTTAAATTATTTTTAAAAAGCTAATTAGTACATCTTGTACATGAAACATATAAAGAGTGAATTAGGTGAAAAATCCTAAAAAACTTTCGAAACTAGCTAAAAAGGAAAATAGACCCAAAAAAACTATGGTGATTTTAGTATCAAATGTGCCAAAATCAGGTTTAGAAAGAACAAAAATAGTAGGTTGAAATATGGGGAAGGTTAATCCGCGAGAAGATGTTTAGATTATGTTTAGATTTGAGCCAAATATAGGTTGTAAATTAGCATGTAGTTAATCTGTAAGTTTAAGTATATGTAAGTTAGCATGATTATACTCTTATTTAAATGGATCATTTGTAAGTTAGCAAAGTTTACACTTCGATTTTTTAAGATATTTTACATGTTAGATTATATTCAATTTTATATTAATTGATTGAAAGGGTTGTTAGCCGGATATAATTTTTTTATTACAACTAATCTTATCATTTCAAATGATACAGTTCCCATTTTTATTCATTTTATTCCTTAATCATGTTTACTTTTCCTTAGTTCTACTTTTGTAACAAAACTAAATGAACCGAGAAAAAAGAATCAGATAACAAAAACAACAACGTAAATCAACGTTAACGAGGTGGAGCTGCTTTCACCGCTATTAGAAACAAAGGTTCGATGTCGATAGTTGGAAGGAAATTTTATCAATATATAAGATAGATGAATCACTCTATTTATCACCAATTGGTTTTAAGTTGAAAGTTCACGAGAGATTAATAATCAGAGAAGCTAAGACCAGAGTAAGTCAACTAGATTCTAGTAAAATAGGATCTTCTGTGACCCGTTTTGAATTTAGACTTTGGGTTATGGATTCATGTATAGCCAAGCCATGCCCGCCTCTTGATCATGGCAACATGGGTATATAGACAGTGCAAATTCTCATCATATAAATATTACTTTTTCATCATGGGTTCATGTCTACATGATTCATTTTGGGCCTTCAAGTGCTAAGACATTTTTGATACGGTTAGCAATGTAGCAATTAGGCATAGATTACAAATTCACAAAAGTTCCCAAAATCAGAAGTTTTTGTTTTTAGGGTTGGGCCAGACTATAGAGTTTGGCCCGTTATGTGTTTTCACTAGATTCGGGTCGTAACTTGTAAAGCGAGAACTCTCAAATTTCATAAAACTCCTCATCCCTTTAATTAGTTATATAAAGCACCACAAAAAATATTTTGTTAGACAATTAGGCCCCTCTAATTATTCCATATATATATATTTCTTACACAATTTGACCAAAGCCCTTAAGATCCAACTTTCCTCTGAAACAATGGCGGCTTCATCGTCTTCCTCCTCCTCAGACGTCTCCTCCGACTCTTCAGACTCTCATCGCCGCCGAAAGGATCGCCGTCGCCACCGTAAAACCGATCGAGACAGGGACTCGCTCAAGGTACGGAAGAAGAGCCGGTCCAGCTCGAAACGACGCCGTAGACGCCAGCACTCTTCCGATTCCTCTGTTTCGTCTTACTCAGATTCGTCCAGGTTTGTGGGTTTCTTCTCTACACCGTAAATACGATTAAAAACCCTAACTTGGCGATTATTTGCGTTTTCTCGCAGAAGTGAGAGCTCAGATAGTGAATATGAGAGGTCACGAAGGCACAAGAAGCATGAAAAGCCAAAAAAGGTTTACTTGTTCGCTCATATTCAACATCATGCGATGTCTCTCTTTATGATTTTTCAGCTTTAAAGTGACCCTTTGTGTTTACAGGGTAAGGATAAGGAGCGAAGCAAGAGTCATCGTCATAAACGTCATAAGAACAGAGACAGAAAGGTGTGAGCTTTGTCTCATTACTATATGTGCTTTAGATAAGCTCTTTCTTTTGCTTTCTGATAAAAGAGTTTTCATCAAGATGACAAGTTACTTATAATACTTCGTTTGCCTTTCTCTGTGGCCCCTTCGAACTTGGAGCTGGGGTTGGTGACGTGATAAACCTGGGACATTGTTGTTTTTTTTTCTTTTTGGTCCTGGCAATGTGAGTGTTGTATAGAATGGGGAAGGAGAAGGAAGCAGCGGGCCTGTTAAGCTATCCAAGGTACTAAAACTATGTACCCTAAAGATCTAAACTTTGCACGAAGTTGATTCCTATTTTCTTTGATTCAGTTTTTGGGTCGGGACAAGGACGATGGTGAGCGTAGAAGTGCTGTCTCTGGGAAAAAGGTTAGTCAAGACTCTCCTTTGGGTTTGTTATTCGTAAGCGTTCAACAGCAAGGTTTCTATTATTGCTGACATGCTTCTTCTTTGTGTTTGGCTACAGATTATGCTGAAGGTTGATAAGTCCAAAGAGGACAAAGCTGCAGAGAGCAAGAGAAATGAATTGCTTAAGTTCTTGAATGCAAGTTTCGACTAGTTTTTATTCGAAAACACCAAAAATGTAATACTCTCTCTTTGATCAGATTCTAGGTCTGATTATTAAGATTTTCGTTTTGTTTATCCAAGAGGACAAATTTATCATGAAATTGGGTTTTGATATTACACCTTATTGGATTTGGTTTTTGTTTACTCATCATTTTATCGTTTGGTCTTGAAACTCTTGTGTTTTTCGCATTGTCCTTCTTGGAAACCCTAGAAATGGTTTCTGAGATTCTATCGGTGTACATCAGACCAATTTCAACTTCCAAGGTTCAGTATTGAACTTGTGTTCCAGTGTCTTTGGAGTACATGCACTTGTGCTAAGAAACCTTAGTGTCTTCTTATTAGACAAGCTTTATTACGGTTGTACTTTAGCTGATCATTTCTGCAATAAGCTCATTATCAGCCTCTTCCCCTGTAGAAGAGTCCAAGAATTTGTGAGGAGAAGTTTTGTAATTGCATCCCCTTTTTTATGAGAGGTGTTGGTGCAAAAAAAACATATAAATAAGAATCTTGTTTGCCTGGCAATGACGCACTTGTAACTTGTTTGAACAATAGGTCGAGCCTCTTATCATATAATGTATGATAGCGTGTGATTTGGAAAAAGAAGTTTGATAATACAATCACAAAGTTTTCGAATCTCAAACAAGGCTTGGTCGAAATAAATTCTCAAAAGGGTATTAAGCAAAACATGTAATTGTCGTTTAGAACAGAAAGACATAAAACTTAAAACAATGTCTGCAACAGGAAAAGAGGAAACAGAGTTGTCTACCAAAACCTCAACCATAACGAAACAGCAGAGAGGTTTCTTAGACCTTGAAACCACGACTCTTTCGCTTTCCTCTAGCTTTCTCGAACTTCCTTCCCTTGGCCCTAACATAGGGCTTGGAGTGGCTGTGTGGCACACCAGGAGCAGGACCAAAGTGCTTCACTGCTTCACGGGAGTTCTTTGGACCTCTGAGGAGAACCTGTCCACAACACATCAACATAACTTCAACTTCATCAAAACTAACAAATACAAAGCATTCGAATAAATAAAGGTGATTCATTTACAAATTATGACTCACCGTGTTCTGGCCCAAGGGAGCAACGAGGGCAAGCTGGTCGAATGTTAGGCACTCTCCACCAGCTTTCTCAATCCTAGCCCTAGCTCTCTCTGTAAACCTCAAGGCAGTAACCTTCATGGCAGGAATCTCGTGAACTCTCAAATCATCAGTGATTGTCCCAACCAACACTGCAATCTTACCATCCTAAATTAAGAGAAAACGCCACACAATTAAGGTGAATCCAAAGAAACAAAATCTAATTTCACAGTAAGATTTATCCACTCCTTAACATAATAGGGCAATGTAAGATTAATAGAGAGGGTCTCAAGGAAACACGAACCTTGCCCTTCATGAACTCCACGAGCTTGGAGAGTGAAAGAGGTGCTTTGTTGACTTTGCTCATAAAAAGCCTCTTAAGGATCACAGCATCGAACTTGCTGCCGGTTCTCCTTACCAAAAACCGGTATAGCTACACAAGGAGAAAATCTCATTAAAAACCAATTAATCACACGATTCATCCTAACAAAGAAACAGTAGAAACATAACTCAACTATGTCATTACCTTGACGAGAAGCTTGAGGTAGACATCATCTGACTTTGGAGCAGTCCTTTTGGTCTTCTTGCTCTTACCTCCAGCGATAAGATCGATACCCTACAACAACAACGACGAGACCCCCATGAATCAACACGCAAATCAGAATAACACTCACAATACCTCACTCCAATCTATTACTAATGAGCATCACAGACACAAAATCAACAATATATTAGATTCCACTATCGAAACGAGAAACTTAAGGAGGTAATCAATTATACGCTAAACGACCAGATCAAGCTCAGAGAATAGATAAATTCATCGTAAACTCAGAAAAGACGATTTGAGCGACGGAGATTAGTAAGTACCATGGCTTGTTGTGCTGTCGACGGAGGAAGACGAAAATGGAGCTAGGGTTTATAATTTATAGGAAGAAGCTCTCTCGCATTTTAGGTTTCATGAGTTCATTTTCCCTTTAAGGGGCCCAAACCACAAGCCCATTTACTTAAACATCATTCCTCTTCATGCGTAGATTTTTTTTCAATCTTTTGTTTTTTTTTTTAAATGCTAGCATGGATGTAGTATCCAGTTCAAAGAATCAATACCATAAAAGTTTACTGAAAATGGATTTGAATTTTTCTCTACAATATAGAAAAGAAACAAGGAATATCCGACCTAAAAAAAATTTATCACTAAAATAGATTTCAAAGAAAAAAATAATAAAAAAAGTTTATTTAATGGTGTAAATATAAATTATATCCTTTGAGTTAACTAATCTAGATTTAGGGTTTAGAGTTATAGAATGAGTTTTGAATTTAAGATTCAAAGTTAAAAAAAAATATGAAAATTTTCAAAATATATTTCGGAGACAAAAAAATTTTAAAAAAGAAAATCTATTAGAAAGATTTGCCCTATATAAAATAGTATTTTGTAACAAAAAAAAACTTTTAAAAATATATTTAAGAGATTTACTCTATAAAAAATGGCATATGACTTAAGAAAAATAATTTTTCATATCTCAACGGAGTATATATGTGTTTGGACTTGCTTACGGAAGCGTGACTTTGGATTGCAATTTGTAGACAATGCCATCAATGGAAGCTATCGTTAATCTATGACCAAACGATATAGCAAAAAAAATATAGGTACCAACAGCTAGTGGAATCGTTATATTCATTACGTCATGCCAATTGTTTAATGCACTTAGTGTGGTAAGCCAGTTCATTCAACGATCTAGTGGAGATTTAATGAATGCAACAATACACAATCTTTTATACTATAGTTTTGTCTGGGAGTAAGGTTTGTTGTGTGCAACGAATCGTGACGTGAGTAGAGGAAAGTAAGGACAATAATTAGGTATGGAGAAGATCTAGATCAACAAAACAACTTAAAAGTTGTCTATCAATCAGGTTTGGAAACGAAGTTCCGTGGCATGGTAAGGAGTATGTGAGTATACTCTAAAGCTTTTGTTCTTAGTCACCACCACTACATATCATATCCAGTACATAACCTTGCCTAGTTTCAGAAAACTTTTTTTTTCCTAGGGGTTCATTTGATTTTATCCAATTTAAATCACTCAGATCCATTTAACATCATGTGAAAACTTTTTTGACATAGTATGTAAAGGATTTATCTGAGTGATATATATACAAAGAATTTCTAAACATAGAATATAAATGGCAGCCCTTGTGGGTTTAAAATTTTATAAATTGTTTGATCCACTCATTATATGTCACACTATGTCCCATCATACTTGTATATGTAGGATTTCTAGCATAAATATATAAAACTTCATTGCAAGATCAAAATAACCAAGTTACATTAGATTTTGATACCAAATTTTAACTTTTCTTTCCATAATAGAACAGGTTGCAATATGTCTAATCTACAAATTTCCAGCC
This sequence comes from Moricandia moricandioides, assembly GCA_905132885.1. Taxonomy (NCBI): domain Eukaryota; kingdom Viridiplantae; phylum Streptophyta; class Magnoliopsida; order Brassicales; family Brassicaceae; genus Moricandia; species Moricandia moricandioides. Next base: position 46,760 of record CAJHQQ010002851.1, read on the forward strand.
ATCCCTAATTAAAAGAAAAAAAAGTTAACCAATTGTTAAACCAGAAAAATACCAAGAGTATTAGGTGGGGGTGTTTAGTCACCTTCTATAAATCAAAACTGATTTATGAAATAGTTTTAAAGTTTAGGATTCGTCTATAATTTTCTCGTATTTTAATCGTTCTTTCGAATTGTGCTGTTCTTATCTCCTCTCCTCCTCTCAATAATAAGACAAATTGATTCCTTCTGGGTTTGACCCTAAAGCTCCTCCATTGCATGTTTCCCACATTCTTTCTCGGGAAAATTCAAAGGAGAAAAGCCCTTTGATTTCTCCTATTGATCATCGGCACCTGACCCTCGCCTGCTTTTGGGGAAACCCTTTTGGATTCTTGTGAGAAGACGATGATGACGAGCATGGAAGGGATGGTGGAGAAAGGGGTTTTAGATGATATCATCAGGAGATTGTTGGAAGGCAAAGGAGGCAAACAGGTTCAGCTATCTGAAAGCGAGATTCGTCAACTCTGCTTCAACGCTCGTCAAATCTTCCTCTCTCAACCCAATCTCCTCGAGCTCCATGCCCCTATTCGCATCTGCGGTAATCTCTCTCTCTCTCTCTCCTTCTCTCATGGTGAAATTGTATACTTGGGAATGAAAGTAGGAAACTTTAGGGTTTATATGTGAATTTTGAGTATCGAGTTATAGTAATCTCTTTCTCTCGTCATGGCTTCATGATTGAAATTGCATAGTTGGGGGGTGAAAGTACTAAACTTTAGGGTTTCTCTGTGAATTTGAGCATCTGGGTATTGTATTCCCTCTCTCTCTCATCATCGATCATGATGAATTGGCATAGTTGGGGTGAAAGTACTAGACTTTAGGGTTTCTCTGTGAATTTAAGCATCTGGGTATTGTATTATCTCTCTCCTTCATCATCGATTCATGTTGAAATTACATAGTTGGGGGGTGAAAGTACCAAACTTTAGGGTTTCTTTGTGAATTTGAGCATATGGGTATTGTAGTTTCGTCTGTGTAACGTTTTCTTTGGTTTTGGGGAGCTCAGGTGATATCCATGGCCAGTATCAAGATCTTCTGAGGCTATTCGAATACGGAGGCTACCCTCCTTCAGCTAACTTTCTCTTCCTCGGTGATTACGTTGACAGAGGCAAGCAAAGTCTCGAGACCATTTGTTTGCTGCTTGCTTACAAGATTCGTTACCCATCAAAGATTTATCTCTTGAGAGGCAACCACGAGGACGCTAAGATCAACAGGATTTATGGATTCTACGACGAGTGCAAACGGAGATTCAATGTACGCCTTTGGAAGATATTTACTGATTGTTTCAACTGTTTACCCGTAGCTGCGCTCATTGACGGCAAGATATTGTGTATGCACGGTGGGCTGTCACCAGAGTTGGACAATTTGAATCAGATAAGAGAGATTCAAAGGCCTACAGAGATTCCAGACAGTGGTCTTCTTTGTGATTTACTTTGGTCTGATCCTGATCAGAAGATTGAAGGGTGGGCTGATAGTGATCGAGGTATCTCTTGCACTTTTGGAGCTGATAAGGTCGCTGAGTTCTTGGATAAGAATGATCTTGATCTCATTTGCCGAGGCCATCAGGTATAAAATTAATTTGAGATTAGCTTTTGGTCGTAATGGTAGAGACTTTACGAGAACCTCCTCACCATATATGGACGTTTGATGGTGTTGTGTTGCAGGTAGTGGAAGATGGGTACGAGTTTTTTGCAAAACGGAGGTTAGTGACAATATTCTCAGCTCCAAACTATGGTGGGGAGTTTGATAACGCTGGTGCATTATTGAGCGTGGACGAGTCTCTTGTTTGCTCTTTCGAAATTATGAAACCCGCCCTAGCTTCTAGCAGCGGTCAACCTCTCAAAAAGGTTTGTTTACTTTATACCAAGAACACCATTCTTCAGCTATAACTTGAAATCTTCTGAAAGGATAAAAAACTTTAAGTTTCAGTGTGAGATATTCGCATGAACTTCCAAGCCACAATCTTAGGCAGTAGGAGGATCATTGTGATTTTGTTGGACCATGAAAACTTTTGTTGCATGTTTCAAGGTTTACGTACACTTAATATGTTTTGTCTGTTATCAGGTACCAAAAATGGGGAAGTCTTAGTCTTCTCTCTCAAGATAACAGTTCCATAGCTCAAGCTTGGCTCCAGATTCGGACTTCCACTATAACTGTGTCTGTGCGTGTCTTCAGTTATTTGTTGAATGCAGTGAAGAACCCTAAGGGTCCTTAATCATCACCAAACCACTTATGTAAAAAAAAGAGTGAAAGCGAAAACACACTTGGTTTCTGTGTATAGATGCAGAATGATCTGTCTTCTGTCTCTGGAGATTTGTACCTCCATGATAGTCTCTTTTCTTTCTTCTCTTAACACTTTTAGTTTAAGTTAGAGCGTCTCTCGTAGAGTTGTGGTTCTTGCTTATTTCTACAAACCCTTTTGCATATTATCAAAGAACAATGTTTTCTTCCATTCTAAGCTCTGGTGCTCTTCTTAGAACAAAAAAAATAAACAGTAAAACACAGTACTCACATGGCAACACTTTTCTTGAGACAAGAAGGTTCGCCTTTGATAACAGTTAACTCATGGCTTTTGCAATTAGTGCAGTAAAATATTCTGCATAAGCTTTTACTCAGCTTGTCATTGGTGAAAAGAAATTAACTTTGAACTACTCTTCTATTTATAGCTGCACTGTATGAGTTCCCGTTTGCCTTCCCTCCCAATCGTCTAGCAGCTCTCTTGATTGCAACTACCCTCTGCTTCTGATTACGGTTATTCCATTGTCTGTTGCACCTAAAGCAAGCGTTATCACAATGATGAGTTAGTTACTTAGGCGCTTACATTAGAGTGAGAAGAGAGAAAGGTGAAACCTGATCAAGAACATTCCTGCTACAAGAAATGACACTCCCAACGAAACCTTCTGAATCGTTGTCATTACGCGAACCCATTGCAAAAGATCTTTAAAACATGATAGAGTCTCAGTCTTCAAAGGGGTCTTCTTCTTTTTGGAGACTCTCGGCCGTGACTCCACCACCGGTTCTAGACTTGCCTTGCTTCCATAACACGGTTTTTCTCTAGAATCATCATTTGTTTGAACAGAGAAACCAGCTGCTTTGCAGAATGATGTGCCATTGGACTCCCAATTTGACGTTTTAACGCAGATGATGTCATTTACTCCACAGGGGCCAATCATCTAAGCACATATAGATAACCATTAGATCCCACAAACTATTTGATCACTTTCTTAGGATTATCTTACCTGTGTAAGTGCATTACTAGCGAAGTACGCGTCTTTGCAAGCTTCAAAGACTTTGTCACAAAAAGAAGCGCAAATGCGAGGAGGACCTGGTTGAACTCCAACGTTTGGGTTACAGATTGAACACTCCAATAACTCGAACAAATGCAGACAATCTTGACTTGCTTCTCCATAAGTAGCCAAGTTTCTGACAGCTACGAAAGCAAGGTTTGTCTGAGCAGGAGAGCAACAAGTCCTTTTACGGAACACTTGACATAAAGTTAGTTCCTTTGATCCTCTACCGACAGATTTAGGAGGCTTTCCTTCTGATTCATATGGCGGAAACCGCCCTCCTTTAGAAACGCATACCCCTTTCAAATCCGGTTTGATTGCTCCTGAAAATTATTTGTTCTACAACCATTCTTAAGCAAGCACAACCCCAAAAAAACAGAGCATTTCATTCAAATTGAATTTGTATTATATTGCAAAAAGCTCCATTTTATTCTGTTCATAAATAAAAAAAAATTCCAAGTGAAGCTAGCATAACACTGAACCTACATGACCAAACAACAAGCTAAGGAACAAAACACAAAACTCAGTTCCTAATCAGTTTGGTTCGCATCAAACGAGTCAAGATGATCCGAAGGACAAAAACGAAAAAGGTTGAGACTTTGGGTGATAGAATCCGAAATCTACGATACCCATTTTCTGAAATCTAACCAGCAGATCAAATGGAAAATGTGAACAAGAAGAAGAACCCTAAGCTTCTGGTACTAACCGGAGGAGAAGGAGATCAGGAGGTGAAGGAACAGGATCGGACTCTGAATGAGAAACACCTTCTTCGTTAAACATCTTCCCATCTTCCTCGATTTATCTAGAAAAGCTCGGAGCAAATAATGAAAAAGACGACGAAGACAATAGTTACTTGTGACTAAGTTCGACAAGTCCAGGAAGACAAATTACGGGTCGACCCGAATACCCGGTTGTATAGACACCGTCTGATTTGGTTTTAGAATAAAAGAATCTCTCTTTTGTTATTATTTCAATACTCAAAGCTTATAACATTCATTCTCTTTAGGACAAGTGTCTTCATAACCCTGAAGATGAAGAAGAACGAGCACAAGGTCACCAAAGGAAAAAACAACAAGGTTCGAAATGCATAACATGAGACTGATTTGGTTTCATAGATTGTTGTTGAATATAACTCAAAGTAACTTGACACCAGCTTCTCTGACGGAATCGATCACAGCCTTGACTTTACCATGATACCTCTGCTCTTTCTTCATGTGAATAGTAACAGCTGGGATATCTTTCATCAGGAGTCTTTCCCCAAGGATTTTACCAATCTTTGAAGCAGCAGCCACGTCGCGTGTCATCCCCAATGTTTCCCTCAGTGCTTTCTCCTGTGAGCTAGCTGAGCAAGCCACTGTGGCTGTCGGTGAGTGGATGACTTGGGCGTGAACAAACTTGTTCGTGAAGTGCATTTTCAGGACGTAAGGTTTGAGGTAGTCGAAGAGACGTGGTGGTCTCACTGCCGGTGGAATCACCATCTTCCTCTCTCTCTCTCTTACTCTATAACAAACTGCAAGGAGGAGAAACAAAGTGTGAACACTTCAAATAGAGAGAATCTAACAACACATTTAGAGGGATTTTGTAAGAAGTAATAAGAAAACTATAACTTTCACTAGTCATCAACACAGACAATGACCAAGATGCAAGATCTTCACGTATAACTCATATCAGACAAAGACTATGTGTGATGTGACCCTCCTGGATTTAAATAAAACTACACTTCTTGTTAAACCAAAACCAAACCTAGAAGGATCAACATCCTAAGTTTTTGCTTTCCATCGATGACAAAACAAACAGCATTTGTCTTTCTTTCTGACATTTCATCAAACAGTTGGTGGGTATCAATTTGTGACTTAACCCATGATCATTAACAACAGTCCAAACACCTGAAAATTTCATCTTGCTACTAATCAAACAGACCACCAAGATAGAAGAAAAAAAACGAATTTTGATAAGACGAAACTAAAATCCAGTGAGAAATTTGTTCCAGATTCTCAAGGTTGAAGCTTGATAGATTAGTCCTGGAAAACTAATATACCTTAATGATTCCTAAGAAAACTACAAACGATCGCGTACCTGGAAAATAGAAAGCGACGGAGGACGGCGGCGAAGGAGAACTCGATTGTGAAAAGATGCCGACGAGGATGACGGATGTAAAACCTTAGGACGAAAAGAGTAATTGGGTTTTAACGAAAATGAAAAATAGTGAGCCCATTATTGGCCCATTTAGATGAATTTGGGTCGTGAGCCCATTTTTCATATTTGAGTTGAGTTCATCTATTCGAGTAATAATCTCAACTAAATTTTGAAAGGACGGATATACTTTTAATTATTATTTTTTGAAAAAATTAATTTTTTTTAAGTTTAATTATTGTATTTATATTTTTCTGTAATCATTTATTAATAATATAAATGATTAGTATTGTTAATATAAAAGAATAACACATGAGTAATTAGGTCATGTTATTGTTTTAATATAATAGATAATTTCAAGTAATTTTTGATTGTTTTCCAATAACTTCTGGTAATTCACATCAAATTTAAATCTCCCAAATAAATAAAGAATTCGAATATGATATCTTATGCCTACATGACATGTCTCTACTCTCTACTAAGCTAAACCACTCACATACCAAAAAAAAAAATAGGTTTCATTTTTTTAATTAAAAAAAAAACAGGCTTCACCGTGGTTCATGGGTCTTTTTTTTTGCTTAAAGGTCTATTTGTTTTTTTTTCTTTGTTAGTCACAAAATCAACTTTATCAAGCAGGCTCAGTGTAGTTTTTAGTTATTTCATTTGTCTGTTTTTCTTACAATATATCGTTACAAAACTGTACCCTCTCCACTAGTCCACTGCAGTGTGCTTTTTATCTTGTCTCCACAAGTACGTGACAGTGTTACTTGCAAAATTTAACTGTGACTGACATTTTCTCATTTATTTATTAAACTGTCACTGAGGAAAGAGAGTGAAAGAGAGAAAGTCCCCCGCTTTCTAAGGGAACTTTGCCTCAGCAACAACCACCTTTCTTCTTTGTATACCCTACACGCTTTCATTCATTTTTACAACAGTGACGTAAGCAAATCATTGTCTTTTTATCTAAGAGCATCATTATCCGGGGCTCTTAAAGGGGGTTCTTGCACTGTTTGCGGGCCCCACTGACACGTGGGGCCCGTGAACAGTGCAAGAACCATCTCCTAAAATCCCCAATTAAGAACCCGTTTTTGATGGTTTCTTGCACTGTTTACGGGCCCCACTGACACGTGGCAGCCCGCGATTGGTTCATTTTTATTTTTTTTTCTTTTTTTTTTTTAAATTCAGAAAAAAAAAAAAAAACAGAAAACAAGAACCCCAAAAGGGGTTCTTGGATAATGATGCTCTAAGTTACTACACTTTCAGTTTAACTCTTTTCCAAGAAAATAACACAAGGTTTACTGAATCCCCTATATGCTGTAAGAAAGTCTGTCAGAGAGTTAACTGCAGTCTCGAAACCTGAATAGTTACGTTATATTAATATTATTACATAATCAGTAATTTGGGAGTACGAATAAAACACTCAGTTTTAATATCATTTAGTTCAACCAATCATCTAAGACTTTTACCATGCTTAGTGTAGTAGCAAAGTAACTATAATTAACAAGAATCTTTATCAGTGACTTACCCATAGAGATATGTAATGTATATAAACATCGATGCACTCCAATATGCACATGTGTCCACGCCATTGCCAACAAAAGTGACACTAAATTGAAGTAACTATCCATGTTTAAAACATAGTAAATGTACGTATGAAGTAGTCGAATCGATTGTTTGTAAATTCTCTTCTCACCTTGGAAGATTGCATGGCTGGGAGGGGGAGAAACACGTGTTGGAGTAGTAGAACACGTGCGGATATATGATCAACAAGTACTGATTGATCTCATATGTTCGCACGTGCCCTGCTTCTCCAGCAAGTGTTACTCACCCATTACATTAACTCCTTGCAATTGTTGAAGAGAGAAAGAGAGTTTTGCTTGTGTAGAAGAATATAGTTATACAACATGAGAGTGAGAAGGCATGAACTTCTGCTTGCTCGTTTACGTGCATATATAGTGGGCTTCAAGTGTTTTGATAAAACGAGGCAAAAGTCTAAAAATAAGATAAAATCCGAAAATTCAAAAAAAGTAATTAACTAAAAAGAATAAATGGGAGTGGAATTAAAGTGATTGAGTCTTGGAGTGGGATTACTTTAAATGTTGGATAAGAGGTAAAATAGCAATCATGTCACCAAGTCTTTCAGTAACTTTAAATGATTCTTTGCTTTCTCAAATTTATTTCAGAGAGATGTATATACAACACGCATGTCTTGCTAGATTCGTAAAACGAGACTCGCAGTTAATAACTATATAGTATACAAATTGATTAGCATAGATAAACATAATTGACTTTTGACTATAATACATAGGAGAATCAGATAATTAACTGGACAACATTGGGGTAGCTTGTAAGAATAGTAATAATATTTTAAGCATTGTTAATAAATTATTACGCAATGTATGTAATAGAGACAGACAGTAAAGATAGGTGACGAGTTTGGGTCAGTTTTATGTCTACTTCCTGCCGCCGAATCCAAGTTCAAGTCTCACTATTTTTATCCCAGTTTTTATTTCACCCTGACGTCACCAAAGATAACAGTTATCACCCAAATTAGTGTAATTACTAGTACTAAACTAGGTTTAGGAGTTCAAATTACTAGTACTAAACTAGTTTGCAAACTAGATCATAACATTTAAGTTATGCTATAACTTATTTATAAAGTTTCATAAATATTTTAATATTTTTTTATAAATAATTAACAAGACTTGTAAATTAATTATTATCTTATTGGAAAGATCGATTTCGTGAATTAATTATCATCGACGATACTTAACAAGTAATATAACTTAAATGTCTTAAATTATTTTTATTAGACAATGGCGATATAAAACACAAATTTCTCATATCACCATTTTCAAATATCAAATTATTTAATATTTTTAATTTATAATAAGTTGTAAATAGTGTTGATAAATTATTAATTTAGAATTTGTAAATTATTTTTATAATAAATTCTTGTATAAAAGTTTATAAATTAGTTTTAAAGGCTTATAAATAAGCAATGCATAATTAATAATAAATATTTTAAAATATTTAATAATTTTTAGTAATAAAAACTCTCAGCTATTTTTTAATCGTAAAAAAACCTATCAACTAAATTTTTAACAATATAAACCTTTAACTTATAAACCGTTAACATATGTCATCTTCCGTTATGGTATTTTATACCGAAGGTAACATACGTTAACAGAATTAAAGTTAAATGTTTATTTGGTAAGATTTTTAGTTGATGTTTTTTTTTACGATTAATGGAGAGGTTTAATTACTAAAAACTTAAATCAAAACCACTAAAAGTTTTTCCAGTGACGTGAAAATTAGTAGGGATACATAGTCAAAATTTATGTGTGACTGACTTTCTCTAATACGAAATCGCATAATTAATTATTTTTTTCGAATTTGATTAGAAATGGGGAAGAAATGAAATAAAATTAAGTTTATAAAAAAAAAAAAATGGTGAAGAGAAGTGAGAGATGATGATGAAGTGATGGAGACAGTAACACAGAGAGGAATGGGTTGCGTGTTCCTCGCGAGTTTCTTTCCCTTTTTCCTCTCTCCTTTTCCTTTTCTCTTTACCCTCAGAACTAATAAAAAAAAAAAACAGATTCACCACTATAGTCCATAGATAGTGAGACATATACTTTGTGGCTTGAAGAGTTCCAATGCAATTCTTTTAATAATTTTATTGTTCTCCTCTTTGCCATTAGTAACAAAACTAAAACAAACGATTATATGATCTATGCATTTTTTAACATTGGTAAATTTGTAGTCGTTGACAAAAAAGAAGAAGATAAATTTGTAACCAATATTCAATTTGATGCATGCAATACTCTATATAGTGATGCATGCGATACTTAATGTGATGCATGCGATACTCTATGTGATGTAAGAGGTCGTTCCTTATAAAAGTCCCTCCCATGCTTCTCATTAGTAAAGATGGAAAAAAATCCACACACACACACACATATATATATATAAATAATAAGGACAATTGTTGAGAAAGTGTTT
>CAJHQQ010002852.1:0-56208 GCA_905132885.1 Moricandia moricandioides
TCAAAACATCATGTATTTTGAAAGAACATAAACCAATAAAATAATGTCTAATCTGAAACTCACTTTCCTACAATCCATTTGAATGGGATCCACATTTTTGGGGCCCATGATTCAAACAAAAACATGTATAACGCAATTATTTTTGTTTATTTCATTGAAATACTTTTTCGGGTGTCCCGTAATAAAATACATATAACAAATAGATCTTATACAAATAAGCTACTTAAACTATAATAAAACTTATATATATTTTAGAATTTATTGCAATTATTTAATTGTTTCTTTAAGATTTACAATTTACGGTAATACATAAGATTTTGTTAAATCATCTAATTTATTTTAATAATATCAAAAATATTATTAATTAATTTTGTATGGGGTTTCAAAAATATTATTTATTAATTTTGTATCGGTAGTGCTAATGATTCTGTTCAAAGGAGGAAATAGTATAGTATATATTTTTCTAAGAGTAATATTTGATTTTGCTTAGAAAGACTTTAAAAGAAAATCAAAAAGTGAGTTGGCAAGTCGGCTTCAAAAAAGATAATGTCTTCGAAACCATTAGGCCATGAAGTTAGCTTACATGTTGTTAAGAAACTAATGGGGGAACTTGTGTATTCTTATTGATCTCTGAATGTGTCAATCGAATACAAGGAGCCCTTTATATATATAGGGACTTATGAATAGATAAATGGAAAGATAACATTCCTAGATAATCATGGAAAAGGAAAACCTAATCTAACTAGGAAAAGGAAAGTCTTGGTTGATCCTTATCCATATGGTCGATGGTATATTCCTTTCTGGTCGGTGAGATTCCTTTCGGGTCGGTCCGATCCTATCCATGGTCGGATCCGGTTCCATCTAATCCAATGGTTATTGCATCCACAATTATCTGGTTCATAACACATGTTGTGTTCTTTAATTTATTTCTTATATCTGTTACTGGAATCAAAATATTATATAATAGAGATTATCTCCTTGTGTACAGTATATTTTCTTACTAGTTAAACATGTTATCTACATTTTCTTAGTGTCTGTCTCGCATTTAGTTAACTTCGAATATTAAATCGTATAAATTTGATTGTGGCTTATGGACATGTGACGGGAAAATGAACTTTTCCGGTAACAATATTCTGCATTCATCTGATGTTGCTTCTTGGACTATACAAGTATGGGTGACAGAGTTATAATCTTAATTAGATTATAGAAATATACTACATGATGGTGTCTACAAACCTTTCTGTTTAATGATTGATCAAGAAATTAGTATCTTACATCAGGTTTTGGGTGCAAAATCCTATGCAAACGCAACACACCAAGGTCTTTATAACAACATTTTCATCTTTGTTAATAGAAAATTATCATATAAAAGGAATAATTTAACGATATAGCCTACAGTTTTTAATCATGTTTCTGTCTTTTTGTAACTAATCTCATCTAAAATGTTTTTTCTAATGAATTGCATTATGAACTAGTTATTACAATTCCATAAATTAAGGGAAAAATCTCTCAAATAATTTTTTTTAAGTTTTTTCACAAAAAAAAATTTCAAGAAAAATAAAATAAAATAAAATAAAATAAATTTTTTATTTTACAAATTTTAATATATTTCTTTAATTTTAAATTTCATTTCCAAAACACTTTTTACATAACTCTAAACCTTAATTTTAGATTAGTTAACTAAAGAGTTATAAATATATATTTACACCATCTAATAAAATATATTTAGGTCATTTTTTCTTGACAACTATTTTATTAACAAAAAAAAATTTAGCTGTATTTCTCTAAATTAAATTCATTCACTTTAATTATTTTGTTATGGACCCCGGCCTGTTTTAGCAAGTAAAAAGTTTTAAACACTATTCCCGCAAAAGTTACAAGAACATAACTACTAGTTTTACTTTTAACCAGTGGTCTGTGGCAAATCTAGAAAAGCTTTTAACTGACAGCATTATCATAAATTTTGATTTAGTTAGGGATATTTTCATATAACATTCTTTTCAATTAGTTAATTATTCAACCAAAAAAAAAATTTAGCAGGACTCGTGACCCGTTTGTCGTAACGTTCAAATAAATATGTTCAGTATTGCTTAATAACTAAATGGCTGGTCCTCGGATTGTAACCTAAGCACTCAAAAGATATCTATCTTCTTTTTAAAAAGAAAAATTCAAAAGATATCTATCTTAGCTATTCTCATTTACGTACAAAAGATATATTAATTAATCTATGTCATATAGTCATATAGGTGGAGTGTGTCCAAAATTACTTCTAAAATCTAACAATGTATTCAAACGTAATGGTAGGGTGCATTCGGCTCTAGTGCAAAAATCGTAAATCTGGATAAGGTAAGTCTTTATCCAGATTAACTGGTTCTCCTCAATTTCCTCCTCTTTGTAATCATATCAGAAAAACGTTCTCTGAAATGGAAAACAAAACCGTATTAGTTTGGTCAAAAAAATAAAATTAAATAATCCTCTTCAGTTTCTTTCTCTTTCTCTTTAACTTCAAATTCTTAATCGAGAATAGAGTTTTCCCATGCATATGTACCCTCAAAAAAAGGTGCATCTTTTTCCAATTAGACTAAACATGTATAAAGTTTATACTCTACTAATTCATTCCACTTTATATAACAATAAGTAAACATTTTTAATTGTATTGGATTGTCTCTTTAAAACTGTGGAATACGGAAATATATGTTAGTATTAACACTTGGAACCCTCGTAAATAATTCATATTAATATCAAACATAGTCTCCTCCTAAACCTCATGTATAAGTAATTATTTCAATATTATATAATTAATTTACACTATATGCACGACCATGTGGAGAAATAAAACCAACCCTCACATTCGTTTTAAAATACGGCTGACAGGTTAGCTACGAATGGGCTACAAATGGATGATACAATTTAGAGATAAAACCAAAAATAGATCTAAAAAAGTATTTGTCTCCAAAATAGTAGTCAAAGAGAAAAATAACCAAAATAGATTTTATTAAATGATATAAATATATATTTATATCTTTGGGTTAACTAATCTAAATTTAGTGTTTAGAGTTATGGGGTGGGTTTTGAAGTTGAAGTTTAAAAATTAAAAAATATTAAAATTTTCAAAATAAAAAGGATCTATTTTGGTCATTTTTTTCCTTAAAATCTATTTTTTTGACAATGAGAGATTTTCCCTATAATTTATCATTTTATTCTGGTAGATCTCAATAAAGTACGAGTCATATCTCTATAATAGTCATTAAAGAGAGAAAATAGTAATTGCCGTTCTTTATTCGTCTAGTTAAGTGTAAATCACTTTATTAAAGATATGATTAAAGTACAAAACCCATACAAAAGATTTGCTTTTCTTTAAAAAGAGAGGCTTTGTTATAAAGTGAATTTTCCGAACCTAAAAGAAGCACATACTTAAAAGATTTAAGATTTGAAAGGAGAAAATAAGAAATGGGCAACCGACAAAAGTTAGTCACCGAATCCATTGAAACCCTAAAGAAAGAAGAAAAAAAAGGCCTAAGAAAAGATAATGCACCTTTACAAATTACAACTAATTACGTGTCTACATACACACGCATATACATAGTTTTTTTCTATCAAACCATATATATGTAGTTTTTATCTACGCGGAATATGACTATACTTCCTTTTTTTTTTATAATGCATATTTGTCTAAGAAATATAGCATTCAATGCAATATGTATTTTTACGTTAATACTCTTAAGAAAAGAATGGAAAACTTATGATTATTATTTATATCAATCGATGGAGGTTCCTTTTATATAAAAATTACAATAAACCGTCATTAACATAAATGGAAAGATAACAAAACTTAGATAAACATGAAAAAGAAAAACACTAAATCAAAGTTCATTAGGTTTAGGAATATTGTCATTTCTCTCTCTAGTCGAATATGGTTTTGGTCGATTCCGGTTTGGTCTTGGTCGAATCGGTTTGGTCTTGGTCTAATCCTACATATGGTTATTATCTCTACATCAATTGGTTAATAACAAATACTAGTTTTTTTAATGAACCCTATCGAGAAACACATTTAATCCGTGAAAAACACATTTAATACTACATAATAGGCTAGTCTAAAATCGCACCATGCTGTCTGACCCAAATTTAATTACCTTCCAACTATTGTTAAAGGATAGACTAATCGTTTATTACGTTTCGTTATGTTATCCGCATACACCAAAACTCAAATTTAAACTTTTTAAACAGTGATAATTTAGTTTCTCACAGAAATTATATTCATGATCTGCCGAACTCCAACAGATTACTACCACATTACCATCGCTTGGTTAAAATAGTTATATATATATATATATAATTTTAATTTATATTACAAATTTTCCAACTATTACTAAATGGTGAACCAATCATCTATTACGTTTTACTGTATTATCCACATGCACCAAAACTAAAATTTAGGTTATAATTACGCTTGGTTAAAATAGTTATATATATATATATATATATAATTTTAGTTTATATTACAAATTTTCCAACTATTACTAAATGGTGAACCAATCATCTATTATGTTTTAATGTATTATCCACACGCACCAAAACTAAAATTTAGGCTTTCCAAACAATAATAATTTAGTTTCTCACAAAAATCATAATCAATATCCACCGAACTCAAACAGATTATTACTGGATTACCACCGCTTAGTTATATATATATATATATATAATTTAAGTTTATATTACAAACCTAGAACTAATATATTAAACTAATTAGCTTAGCTGTCTTTAAATTCGATTTGGCTATATAAACTTAAATCCAATCACCTTGAGAGGATTATGAATCAAGTTGTTAGAAATCAGAGTACGTTTGTTATATGCATAAACGCAATGGATGAAATTATTCTTCTACATATATATAAATACACGCATTTGTATTCCCTTTTTGAATAAGTCTATTAAACTTTTCTTTAATTCATATTTACCGGGAAAGTCGATCTCTTTTAAAAGTACTTGAAGTGTAAAGGTTCCAATGAGAAAACATACTCTACAAAAGTAGGAATCTGAGAACGCAAGAGAAACATCAACATCGATTAGTGCTATCCTTTTTCTTTTTCTTCTGTTCTTCTTTTTTACCTTACTCTCATCTTTAACATTTTCTTCTTCATTTTATAACGTACGTATACTTTTAAAACATGCTTTTTCTCAACTTTATTTCCTTTCATTATTGATAAACAAATGCTTTTTTCCAAGGCAATAACTACTCAACCATTCTATTTATCGATCAAAGAAAATTGCACAAAATATTACTATTTGACACTATTCATTACCGATAAGAAGGGATATTAATGGTCCATTTTGGGTTGATAAAATTGAACCGAACTAAACAAATTATCTAGATAAAAATGAGATATTGCTAAGAATAACACAAATTAAGTATCACTTTGCAAAAATACATTCAATCAAAAAATATATTAACATTTGGGTTTACATTTTAATACTTATTGTTTTGGGTTTAGTGTTGAAGGGGTATGGTTGAGTTTCTAAATACTTTATAAATATTTAGAAAAATCAGTTTAATCTATTTTCATTATAATCTAAAGATATTTTAAAAATTATCATTAATTAAAGTTAAATTTGCAAAATGATATTAAACTTGTGGTATAATTGCAATTTCTCCCAAAAAAATTATATATACTACTTGGTTTCAACTCATTCAGATCAGATGTTTGATACCAACATACATGAACCCTTTTGGCTTATATAATCTTCATACACCTTGGAAAAGAATCATTTTAATGTTACAATAATTTCGAAAATTCTATAGTCGTTCTGCAATTTTTATCATTAAGGAGAAAAATAGATCACTTACATCAATTTATACGACAAAACCATTGCATCAATTGAAATACTATATGTTGCACATCCTTAGAAGTTTCGAACGTTACTGATTTTTTTTTTACTTTTCGTAACTTTTTTTAACTTTAGCAAAGAATTCTTCGTCAGATGAAAATTAAATCTCTCAACAACGAATAAATAAAACGAATAGACCAGGAACTCACCTGGAAAGAGAGGGCCACAAGACGATGTGCGGCTTTGAATTGAAAGCTGATCCCATATTACTATCTACGCTTATTTCATCACTCCTCCTTTTCTACGGAACACACGCTACTCTCTTTCTCATTGGCGGCTTTGCCCAAATGCTTCTCACTTAAATAAGATGCAATGAAATATAATGTAACGTTGGCATCATGTATATCTAAACTACAATACTTCAAATTAGATCATATTCCATCCGTTTTTAATAAGTATCATTTTGACATTTTGTACAGAAACTAAAAAAAAATTGTATAATAGATTAAATATTTTTATTTAATGTATGGTTAATTAAATGAGAATGCTTTAAAAATCTATTGGTTATTTAAAAGAGTAAAGATTAGATTTAGTGTACAAAAATACATTGAGATATCTAATGACACTTTTTGAAGCAAAATAAAAAAAACTAAAATAACACTTATTATGAAATAGATGGAATATTTGTATTTCTTAAAACCGTCTCTAAAAAGGGATGATGAAGATATATAAAAACACCAAATATAAGTATATAGTTGTAATAATGATTGGTATATATATAAACATTAATATCTATAACAAGTGTATGGTGGCCTAGTCATAACTCAAAGATGTTGGTTTTTAGTGCTATAAATTCAAAAACAAAATTGGTATAAGAGTTTGTTTTCCTAAATCAGAATATTTAAGATTGATTTCAACTAGATAAATTATGATTCGCATGACTAGACTTCCATAGTTCATAAAAATCATTAGTAAACTTTTCAATCACATAAATTTTAATATTTTTTTGTATTTTTTTATTTTGTTACGTATTATTTCTGAGTTTTAAAGAAATTACATTTTAATTTCATATTGCAGAATTGGCATCAAAGAACTGTGGTTGAATCCCTACTCAATTTACTGCCTACTCATTTTTCCAAAGATTGAATCATCTTAAAATGCTAGTCAACTATGAAAATAAAAAGAAATGGATGATTGATGCGTATGCTAATTTTAAATAAGAAATATATATGCAGAAAAATTAGGTTTTGAATGTTGACATTTTTTATTTTTGGTGGCACAATCTCAATTCAGAAAAAAAAATATTAATAAAAATGCCCTTGAACTCACACAAACATCTATTAAAAAATTTTCAGGATAAAATCAAAACAGTATTGAATGAGTTAGTTTATCTAAACACCATTTTTATCCAAGAAAACGAAAGTCATGCATTTGGATAGATTGAAAGTTATTATACTAATTAATTGACCAAAGTTGTTTATAATTTTATACCGCTTGTTTGGTGTTAAAAAAACTTTCAATGAAGAGTTTTAATTCTGAATTCTCAATATATATATATATATATATATTGAGGACTTCAAATCTAGAACCCTTCCATCAAGGATGCTCTAAGGTCATTTTTAACCCGGGTCTCTTAAGATAAAATTCTTAATTTTTTTTTTATATTTTTCCGGATAAGATATTTCTTTTATGTTTCTTATTTAAGAGACGGTTCTTAAGTTTTTTTAGTTAAAATTAAGAAACGGTCTCTTAAGAAAATAAAAATCTCATGCTAAAGACTTAATTAAAAATGCCCTAATGTTCCAAATTTGATAATAACTTATTTAATGCCATTATTCTAGAAATCTTGATAAAAAGACATGAAAAAGTTAAACAGCATTATTCCAGAAAACTTTTTTGATAAAATATACGGAGACTGTACTGAATAAGTGTATACACATTTTTGAAGAAAAAGGAAAAAGAATACGCACAATTTGTAAGCTGATATGCATCGATGTATGACATATACTCCTTCCGTTTCATATTAAGTGTCATTTTAGAAAAAAAATTTTGTTACAAAATAAGTGTCGTTTCGACTTTCGATGCAAAATTTATTAATTTTATGCTGCAGTTTATTTTTCTATTGGTTAAAATATGGTTAGGTGTATAGGTAATTGTGTTTTTATATAGAAAATATACAAAATTAATTGTTTTCTTAATCTGTGTGCAAAAACCTAAAGTGACACTTATAATGAAATAGAGGGAGTATTTAAAAGCAGTAACCAATAAATATACCTAACATATTCTTCCATATATGTATTCACCCTACTAAACAAGACTATTGCTTTTCTCTTCTTTTCCACGAAAACGATATAATAATAATAACGTTTTCATAAATGTTTTTAAAAAGTGAAAAAAGAAAAAAAATCTTCTTCCTATAAACGTCTCTTCTCTCTTTCACAACTGCAAGAAACTTAATCACAACTCTCCTTCTCTATCTCTCTTTTCGTTTTAATGGCGTCTCAAGATTCCCAAGGGATTAAACTCTTCGGCAAAACCATAACATTCAACGCCAGTAATCTCACACACACGATCAAAAAAGAAGAGCAGCAACAACAGCCAGAGCCAGCCGTTAGATCACCATCATCGGATCTAACGGCTGAGAAGCGTCCAGACAAGATCATAGCATGTCCGAGATGCAAGAGCATGGAAACTAAGTTCTGTTACTTCAATAACTACAACGTTAATCAACCAAGACACTTCTGCAAAGGTTGTCAGCGTTACTGGACCGCCGGTGGAGCTCTCCGTAATGTTCCCGTCGGCGCCGGTCGTCGGAAATCCAAACCTCCGGGTCGTGTCGGTGGGTTGGCAGAGTTGCTTGGGGCTGCTGCGACTAGAACCGTTGATCAGGTCGAGCTTGAGGCTTTGCTAGTGGAAGAGTGGCGAGCAGCTGCTTCTCACGGTGGTTTCCGGCATGATTTTCCGGTGAAGAGACTCCGTTGCTACACCGATGGTCAATCATGTTAATTTTCTTTTTTTTTCATCACATTATTGGTTCTTGTTTCGGGTTTGGGTTTGGGTTTTGGATATAACCCGGTAGAAAGAACGTGGTTATGTTTGCTTTGATTTGCTTACTGGGATTACGTACAGACAGGCTAGCAACAAAAATTAACTAGTTAATATATATTTAATTAGGAGTTTAAGTACTTGCTTCTCTACTTAACAGCTGTCGCTTTTCTTTTTTAATATTTTCTTGTTGAAAAATTTAGTTGTATATTGAAGCTCGTGGGATTTTTCTGCAATTAAGAAAGACGGTGTAGTTGACCATTAATGTTGACAAAAAATTTACCCTTAAACTACTTTATTTCAAGATCTGTATAGTATAAGTAATTAATGTTGATCAGATTAGTTCATGGTTAGTACACTCTCCGTTTCATAATACATGATGTTTTAGCTTACCACACAAAGAT
This sequence comes from Moricandia moricandioides, assembly GCA_905132885.1. Taxonomy (NCBI): domain Eukaryota; kingdom Viridiplantae; phylum Streptophyta; class Magnoliopsida; order Brassicales; family Brassicaceae; genus Moricandia; species Moricandia moricandioides. Next base: position 9,276 of record CAJHQQ010002852.1, read on the forward strand.
TAAGAAATTTACATTTTTTCAGAAAGTACTTTTAAAAATATAATTTTAAAAGCATTCAACCAATTATAAAAAAAATTATAAAATTTAATTGGTTGAACATTTTCCAATAAAATTAAAGTTAACCTTAAAACTTCAAAAATACCTTAAAATCTCAAAACATCTTATATTTTGAAACAACATAAACCTTCTAAAACATCATTTAATTTGAAACGGAGGGAGTATTATTTTTCATCAATCTCTTTTTTGTCAACTTACCAATATAAAGTTTCTGATAAAGTGTACGTAAAGTTAATCGAAGATTTTGGACATTAGTCTAGGAGTATAACTTTAAACCAAGAAACCTCATTCAATTGGGCATTTAAGTTTTCACTTTTCAGCAACAAAAACAAATAATCACTGACCTACTAAATAGCAGTTTATAGTTTTTTTTTTACTGTGAATGAAGAAGATATATAATGAACAAAAGTGGGACAGTCTAAATGTTGTGTTTCCAATAAAAACATTGATGATTAGAAAAAGAACAGTAAAATGTATTCAAAACAAAAGCAAAAAGAACCCAATATAAGAATCGTGCAATTAATTAACTTTGAAAATAGAGAAATTGCTGAGAATAAGTTATTATCACTTTGTAAAAATACACACTATCAAAAATATATTAATATTTGAGTTTACAATTTAGTGATTATTGTTTAAGATTTGCTGTTGGGTGAAATTGAGTTTCTAATTTTTTTTATAAATATTTTAAAAAATTAATTAAATTTATTTTCATCAAAAATAATCGTTAATTATAGGTAAATTTGAAAAATGATATCAAATTTATAGTAGAAATGAAATTTCCCTATGAAAATAACACTGATCTTAAATCTTAACGAAATCTCTAATCCGACAAATTATTATACTAAGATCGAACATTGATGTATGTTAAATTGATAATAGTAATAGTATGTCACACATTATAGTGTTAGAATAAAATGTGACTCGACTCTGTAACGGCAAGAAACTTTAAGACCCTCCCAAGGCAAAGAGGATCATTTCCGTATAAGCCCCAAACTAGTAAGTCGTGACTCCATAACCAAACTAGTCAACAACAGGCATTGCAATTCGTAGCATATTCAAAAGGCACATTAAAGAATGAGACAGAAGAGAACAACAAAACTAAGACTTGTGTACAAGTCATGTCCAGCTTTGGTAAAAGAGATGGTGGGATCCTGTAAATTTACTTCTTGGTTGGTCAGAACCTTATAAATGCACTGCAGTAAATAGGGGTGGGTGTTCGGATACCCGTTCGGGTTCGGATCGGGTACTTCAGATTTTCGGATATTTCGGTATAGAGGTATAAAACCCGTTCGGGTACTTTTGTACTTCGGGTCGGGTTCGAATATTTTTAGTTTGGGTTCGGTTATTTCGGGTCGGGTTTTCGGATATTTACATTTTCAAAGAAAAAAATAAAATTTTTATTTCTCAAGTTTCTTGTATATAAAAATATAAATTTCACTTAACTGATTTTTTTTTATTTTTTATAGATTGAATGATTAATAGATTTGGAGATAACATTTCAAAAATAAAAAGACACTAATTTGGTTATTGTTTTTAAATTTTAGTTATAAATTTTGTTAATGCATGAAACAAAAAACTTGGTATACATTTGAAGTGAGTATCAAATCATTTTTATTCGTAATTATATGTATATTATATAGTTTTAAAGTATGTATAACATCAATATATAGATATTTTAAATAATTTGAGAGATGTAAACTAAAAATATAAGGTAAGTATACATATGTTCGGTTATCTTCGGATATCCATTCGGATTCGGATATTACCCGTTCGGGTTCGGATATCCAATCTCACTTAATTCAATACCCATTCGGATATTTTACTATTTCGGTTCGGGTTTTTCGGATTGGGTTCGGGTGCGGCTTCGGGTATCGGGTAAAGTGCCCACCCCTAGCAGTAAATAAACCATTCAAAGTTAAAGAGAAGGAAACTGCAACATCCATACATAAACAAATCCTAAAACTTTAAGCAGTAAAGACAAATAGTTTCACTTTCACCATTGAGAGGCATCAGTTTCTTTCGAATCCAAACGATTAACTAAGAAACCAAAAAAAGAGTAAAGAAAGAGATAGAATGTGGTTCAGACAACGAACTCAATCACTCTCATTCAGGCCATGATTTTGGCAGACCGGACATAAAGGCTGTCAACGACCTTCTCCATGTTCTCAATGGTGTCAAGAGTAGCCGAGTAGATAGCATCCGCCTTTGGATCTTCAAATATGATGAGACATCCAGCTCCCTGATCCAACGTACCTGCGAATTTCTTGTCAAGAATCATCTGAGATAGCTTCTTCTCCACATGGTCAACCGGCAATCCAATCAACTCCGCGATATGAGCTATCTCAACTCGTGAGAAAGGCTCGATCAAACGGCACAGGTTTTGCTCCAAAAGCGTGTCGTAGAGAGAAGAGAGATGCCTGTGGACAATCGGGTCATCCCTCTAGCTGCGCTTTATAGTCACGGAGAGCGTTCTCAAACAGCTTCAACGACCTCTTTGAGTGTGCATCAGCCACTGCCTTCATAGCATCTAGATCAGGACCAACGTACTGGAGACCCGCCTTTGAGGAGATTATTCCCGCAACATCATCAGCTTGGCTGACCATGATCTTACACAACAACATGTATTTCAAACTGAAAACCGCTCTTGGATCACCCAGAGCGTTGAAAGACTCAAAGGCTTCAAAGAAGTAGCTGTATCCAGTTTTGTAATCTTTCTCTTCAGCGTGAAGAATCCCACTCTGCAGATCAATAGTACCTTGTTGCGCCGGTGGAACATAAATAGCGTTTGCAGCTGTCCTAGCTGCAGTAAGTGCAGCTTTTGCTTTTGGTAAGTTTCTCAACGAGAAGTGAAGTTTACTCTCGAGCAAGTCAATGTCAACCAAAAGGAGCTTATCATCTAACCTCCTAACCTCTTTCACCAAAGTACTCAACAGAGCCAAAGCTTCAACATATTCCTTGTTCTCCATTAAAAGAGCAGCAAGCCTAGCCTCTACTCGCTGCCTGAGGAAAGTACGCTTCTCAGCGCGGGTCCATTCAACCATCTCTTTGCAGAGAGTGATCTGGAGATCAGTTGTTCCAGGTATCTTGGCCACAGAATCAATAATCCCTCTGACGATTTTAGCAGTTTTGGCCTTGGGGATCAGAGAAAAGAAAGGTCTCAGCTTGGTCAACAGTCTCCGGAGATCCTCACCTCTCTTCTCTTCGGAGAGACGATCACAGAGGTTAGCAATCGCTTGCTCCTTGACACGCAAAGCCTCTGGAGATGAAGAAGGGTCTTCCAAGACCTGGTAAAGTATCTGAATAGCCTCTGAGCTGTTGGCTTCTAGAGCCAGAGAAATACTCTCGGTCGTAGCGGAAACCGAAACCATTGTGTCTGTTTTATGCAAAAACTCAAACCCCTGCAACATAAGAGCCATAGATTTGTTCAAATTCAGCATATTCCTACTCTATATGTTAGCAACACTATCAAGATTGTCTGATAAATCAAAAAGAAAAGTACAAAGAACAAAGAGATCCATGAACACAATTGTAACCCTAACTTTAAGGGATAAGATGAAATCACTGAAACATATACAGTTCAGTTCAATTTCATCTCTTTATCAACTTTCTAGTATTTAATTATCGGTAGCTTCGTACTAATCAGTGTAAGATGTAAGCTTGGAACATCGTCGAGCTAATCAACCAATCGGATATAAACCCTAGGACTAAGATTTGATTTCAAAAAAGGAAACCCAGAACTAAACTAGATCTGATAAGCAAAACCTAGAAGAACACATAAACTAATTGGGCAAGAAACTCACTTTGTGAATCGGCAGAATCCTTGTCGTCGTCTATGGGATTGTGGACGACGGAAGAGTAAAACTGGTGTCGAAGTTTATTCTGTCTTGGTTGGGAAGACAAAGGGAGAGTTTTTAGTAATTTTTAAAACTAACCAAGGATATAATTGTCATTTGCTTGAGCAACGCTTAAAATTATTTGGTTTTTAGTTTTAAACCAAAACTCTGAGACCACTTCCTTTGGGCTTTAAATAGAGCTCTGTTTTATTGTTTGTCTTTTATGTATTAGTCCTTTGTCACATTTATCATTTATCTTTTTAACTTTAAACCAAAGAAATATCAATATTAGTTCAAATTCACGTTAAATGACATCTTACAATTTTAAAAAGTGGATATCCTTTGGAGAAGCAAGCCACGTCGACAAATTAATTCATACCAATCACAGTATTATATTGCAGCTCGTGTTATTGCAACTGCAATGAACTCAAGGATGAATGATGACTAATTCCATTGAGTATGTCGCGAGGCATATTAGAAAGAGTTGCAACTCCTCCTTTGACACTCCTTCCATTGTAAGTGTTACTGACTCTGAGCTCGCTTGAGTCAGAGTTTAGAGGCTGCATGCAACGAGTGTATGACAGGATACAAGGTGATAACTGAGCTAATCACACGACTGGAAAAATGCCTCACTGTTAAGAAAATCTGCGCCGACCACTGGAGTCAAGAAGCCTCACCACGGTTACTGTGGCTCCTCGTGAGAATGTAAAATACCATAAGAGTACGAAGCGTTGTTCGGTAAACTTTTATTACCAATGGATTTTGGTTTGAAGCTGGAATAGATACTTGTAACCCATCTTTAATATCAATGGATTGTGGTTTGAAGCTGTCTAAAGCACTTGAAGAACCAGAGATTGATATAACTGTATATAGGCGAAAGATTGGATGCCTTAGATACCTTTGCACACGAGACCGGATTTATCCTTATACGTTAGTATTCTTAGCAGGTACATGCATTCACCACGTGAGTCACACGACAATCCATTGAAGCAGGTGCTAAGATATTTGCGAGGCACACTTGGTTATGGCTTGGTATTTAAACATGGAGAATCACAGAGGCTTGTTGGATACAGTGACAACAACCACAACACTGATCCAGATGACGGAAAGAGCACAACTGGACATCTTTTCTGTTTTGGAGAAACCCCAATTACATGGTGTTCTCAGAAGCAAGAAACGGTGGCATTGTCATCCTGTGAAGCCGAGTTTATGGCTGCAACGGAAGCTGTCAAAAAAGCAATTTGGCTTCAAGAGATGATGAGTGAGATTACAAAAAGGAAGAACGAGAAGATACTGATCCGAGTTGACAACAAGTCTGCCATAGAACTGACCAAGAACCGAGTGTTTCACCGTCAAAGAAAACACATTCACAAACGATATCATTTTATTCGGGAATGTGTTGAAAAGGAGAAAATTAACGTTGAACATATACCGGGAACTGAGCAACGAGCTGACATCTTGACCATTGCGTTGGCGAAGATCAAATTCAAGGAAATAAGGGATTTAAGTCGAGTTCAAGATCTAAGCAAAGAAAACTTGAAACTTAAGAGGGAGAATGTTGGAAATAAGCTTCAACATTACTAAAAAAGGAAGTCAAATAGAAAAGGAAGTTATCCTTAAAGGAGTTAGGATAACTCAAGATATTAATATTAGGAAAAGAAAATACCTAATACAATGTGTAATATGATAGAAAAGAAAATCTAACTCATATATATATAGTCATCGACTTGTGATGAATCATAAGAAATAATAAGAAGAACAATAGCTTTTGTTTAGTTTTTTAGAGAGTTTTATAAACACTAATAAAGGAAGAAATCTGTATTGAGCTATTTGTTCAAACCCGACACTATGTTGAACGTATTCACGTTTTGTTTTGGTCACTTTATCGATAAGTCCTAGTTTTTAATTATTTAATCAAAAAACATTTGTATTTATCTGGGACTTCTTTAAAATTGATATAAATTACATGGCATGTGCCGGTGGGAAAATAATGAGATCCGAATCAAATCTGATCTAAAAATGTTAAGAAATCCAAAACCGACAAAATATATGAACAGATCCTACTCTTATATTTGAAGAACCGAACACTAACCAAAAACTGAATAAGCACCCCAAATATCCTAAATACAATTATAGTTATAAAAATAAATTATATTCAGATTAAAAAAATCACAAATTTACAATTATTTAATCGAAGTTATCAATTATTTAAGAAACAATAATTGAAATACCGAAAAACTAAAATCTCCAAAAATACTTAATTATAATTGTTAAATTTAACCAAACTTTATTCAAACTAGCCAAATTTTTGTTTTTGAATATTTTGGATATCCAAACTGAGCCAAACTTAAATGAAACCAAACCAAACTCGATTCACGGTTCTAAAATATATCCTAGACCTATAGTATTGGAAGTTATGAAATATGAAATTGTCGATCTAAACCGAGCAGATATTCAAATACCAAATCAAGTGCCGTTTTTATATCTATTCTGTTGAAACAATATCATGAATTGTTGATAAATGTTATATCCAACTATTTATTTTTTTTATTTAAGAAAACATTTATTATTTTTATGTAAATGTATCTAATTTTATTTAAACACTAACCAATACATTATTATAAAAATGGTAGTATATATGCTATTTATTATTAATATACATTTTTGTAACATTTAATTTAACTCCTAAACTTTTGGAATCCACCTCTAATGTTACAAAAATATATTTAAGTGAGAAAATAAATGTTAGTAGACCAATAACATATAACATGTTAAGTAATCATATTAATTCACTCAAATATAGTTCTCTTATTAATCCATCTATGAATACATTTACCACTCATATATAAATCTTTTATCAATACGTGGAATCCAAGATATTTATCTTTTCTAGAACATTACAACTAATTCTTTTAACTATTATTTAGTTCTTTTGTTTCATGTTTTGGATTTTATAATAAACCTATCAGATATTTAAAATTAATTTAAAAAAATCAAAAATTTTGTTCGATTTTTGGTGCGGGTTAGGTTTGATATTAGTTTTTGGATATAATACTTTAAGAATCGTTTGAGTATATATGCTACGTCTAATATAGTACGAGACTTTGTTTTTTGGATCAATTTCAAGACGGATTTTTTTGGGTACGAATATTCTTGTCTTATTATGTCAGCTAACTACTAAGAAAATATAATATGTTGAAAACTTTAGAATAAAATTTAAAAATAATTTCTGAAATGCATATGGATCAAATACGTAGTTATGTAACTTAACATATTTAATATAGTTACCAAAAAATAAATTAAATAAAATTATTATTAATTCCAAAAAAAAAACATAAATATAAAAATTATTTTTTTTCAAAAAACAAAAAAAAAATATATAACCTCCCTTTTAAAAAGTTAAAACAAAAAATATCATAATCTTGTTTTTTTAGAGCAACCTCAATGGAAGTTTCTAGCTTCGGAATTCTCAAAAAAAAAATATATATATATATATATATATATATATATATATATGTGTGTGTATGTATATAGAGAACTTTTGAGTTGAGTTTCCGGTAAAGTTAAGAACTCTATAATTAAATATTAATATAAATATATATGTATATTGAGAAATCCAGAACTAGATCTTCTTGATGAATATGCTCTTATAATACTCCAACAGTGCCAAACACTACAAACAATAAATATCCTCTGTATATCGCGAATTACTTTGTGAAAAATCATATATCTACTAAGCTAGATCCATGGCGGCTAGTGGTTCACTGGGTCCTCCACATCTTCGGAATACCACACTTCAAATCTGAAATTCATGATAATGTAGTCTTAACGAGTGCGTATGTTGCGGGCCGCATGAAAGACGTCCCAACTTGTAGGTGGGAAAGGGTTCGCCGCCAGTTACAGATTCAACGTTTATTAATTAAAGTTCCGAATATTAATAGTATAGAAGTAGACTCGTGCTAGTAACCTAGGTTTTACGTAGCTCTAGTAGATAATATTCATATTTATGGGATCAGCTCATAAATACTTCATTTAATTTTTGAAATTATCTTAACTTTGACGTTTGCGGGAAACCAACATATTTTGTAAGGTTTGAAGTGTTTGAGAAATTTGTAAAAATAACATAAGTTAAATATCAATTTACAAAAATACACATTATTAAAAATATATTAAATATATTTATTTATATTTTAGTGATTATTGTTTAGGATTTAGTGATAAAAGAGTGATGTTGAGTTTCTAAATCTTTTATAAATATTTAGAAAAATTAATTAATTATATTTTTATCAAAAAGTTAAAGTATTTTTCAAAATTGTTATTGATTAAAGTTAAATTTGTAAAATGGTATTAAACTTATAGTAGAATTGCAAATCATTTTTTTTACCAAGTTAATCATCACATGAAGTTATTGAACTGTTTAAAAAAATATAGTGTATGATAGTGATTTTTTTTGGAAATTGAAACGAGTAATGTTTAGGGGGACAATTCAGAGTTGGATGTAGGCAAATGACATACTTCATATGCTTCATGATAGTATATAACATTTCAGTTAAAAAATAATAAAATCAACTTATTTTAAAATACCACTAAATATCTATATTTAAAATAATTCAATAAATAAGAAAATTTTAAAATATAATTGATTAAGCACCTTTTAATTAAGTTTAACGAATCTAAAATGTTAAAGCTTTTTTATTTTAAAATATTAAATATTTCTAATATATCTTATGTTTTAAAACAGAAGATTATTTTGTTTTTTATTTACAGGTGCATTTTATTCACTATTTATCGATATTTTCTTTTTGCTTTGTCGTTTCAAATACGTAAAGATGTTCGACTCTTGCAAGTCAAGATCAGAGGCATGGATAATTTAAAATAAAACTAGTGGAATAAATATGAAATACCATTAGGAGCCAATGCATCATTGCTCCTCCATTCCGATAATGGAAATGTAATTTTGTCGCTTTAAAAAATTGTTGCTTTGTCACTCGTTGCAAATACTATAAGCTTTTTTTTTCTAGAACTAGGTATATAAGTTGACAATACTTTCAATATTTTTGTTATAAAGTATTATTGCGGCTAAATTTGTAATGTATCTAAAATCTAACAATAATATAAAGAGAAACAATAAACCGGATCAAGCAAAGGAAAAAAGAGATGAAGTTAACTGCCAGAATACCATGATACAGACATCAGCTATTCCGTCCAAAATCATTTGCGCCAGTTCATTTTTTCTTCTAACTCACAAGTTGACAGTTTTTTTTTTAATAATTTGTTTTTTTTTCTGCCAACACAAAGTCCATTAATATGGGCCCCTGCTTTATGTATAACTCTTTTGGAAAAAAAAATTTATTTGTATCAATAACTTACTGGGAGATACGTGCACATGAACAAAACTAATGATACTATTAGATTGGGGAAAATTATTTTATGGATTGATGTTACAGTTGGAATTTTTTTACCGCGGTTAGGTTGGTTAGTCAATGTATCTCGAACAGCAATAATACTCGGTTTTTCTACATATTTCATTAATCGGTTTTAGATATCGTAGTTTAGCTTACTCAGATATTATAGAATGAAATAGTTACAAATGTAATGTTAAGATCATTGTGAATTATCATTTTGTTCAACTCAATTTTTTTAGTATTTGGGCTAATAAAGGTCAATACTATTGTTGAATACAATGTTGATTACTTTTCTGAACATCTAGATAGAATCTTGGACAGATATCACACCAGAATTTTCATTTGATCTTTGTTCATACTTGTAAACAATTTTGACAAAAGACTTCGGAAAGGGCGATAGAATCGCAAGTAGGACATAAAGGATTCTCAGTTCAGTTAGAAAATGGGAAACATCGAACATCTCTATAGTGGAGCTTTTAATTATTACACAAAAGGTACATAATATCAATGTTCAACAAATTGCTAAACGTTACCTAGGTGTCTTATAGAAAATTAGCGATTAGACAAATTATTCGAAGGTTAGACGAGACTTAGGCATTAACAAAATATTAATTTACTATATATATATGAAATATTTTAGTTTAAATAAATTTATAAAAATTTTGTGATAAATTATCAAAATTAAATATGCAAAACAAAAGAAATTAGAATAATTTGTGGATCTATACTAACACTATTGCTTAAATTAATATATTTAGATTAATTTAAATCAATTTTACTCGATGTCAAATAATTTAAATTGATTTGAATCGTATAAATCTATATAAATCAGATTTTAAAAAAATTGTTGTAAATAGAAAGAATTTTCGTCTAGACGAGAGCCTAAGCCCGATTTTTAGAACCTTGCATAATATTATTGGACTTTTTCCTTATGTTGTTGCAAGTGAAACTTGAGAGTCGTTGAACTTTATCCGTCTTGAGCTATATTTGTATCGTATTATGCCTTACGTTTTATTACCATTCGTTTTGCGATTAAGTTTGGAAAAATATATTTATTTATTTTAGTTTAGAAAAATATTTATATAGAAGTACTAATAAATAGTAGTGATCCACCCGTTTGGTTGCAAGATTAGTCATCCCGCTAAATGCTTTTACTTCCGAAGAAAAACATTAGAGATGTACGTAACGTGAAGAAATCTTGCATCTTATCTCATCAAGTAATATCTGCACTTTGTTGAGATAATAGGCCATACAGTATAATTATTTTATTTCACAGGGATCATTCATATAAGTATACAAAAGGTTGTGTTCAATATATACATATAGGCTTCAAGGGTCATGGAGTATGGACCATCGATCTCCATTGGCGTAGCTTTTTGGTTCAAGGAGGTTTCGATCTCTAAATTACAAGGCAAACAAAAAAATTGACCAATGAATTAGACCTTTTGTTGGTTTTTGTAAGAGATGTGACAAATAAATTAGAATTTTTGTATAACTTATTACTACGATCACGAGTTATATAAATTTTGTTTCACTTGGCATTGAATATTTTGATTTTCAAAATCTAGGTACGTTGATTTCTGATGGATTGTAAACAATATTATTTAATTTTACCAAGAACTGAAGGAAAAAAAACAATTTGTTTACATCTATATTACTAAAACTGAAGTACATTTTAATATTATTTAGAAACATAGATAACACTATAAATAAGAATTGTTTGGAAACATGGATAGCAATATAAAAAATATATTTTTTTTTGTAAATTTAGTCTTTACATTTACAATAAATTAAATACTTCATTTTGTATTTCTTTTATTTACAGATTCTAACACTGTATTTAACATAAATTTAAATTAAATAATTACAATTGCAAAGTTTATCTAACCAAATGGATATCCATATATTGACCATTAAAATTTTTTAGTATGTTGTTTCATTTTAAAATACATTAAAAGCAAATTAATTTATGAATATTACAATTACATTAAGTTATAAATTTTAATATAATATTATGTACAAATAAAAAACTATTATCAAACATCTATATTATAATATAATATATTCTACTCTATATGTAAATTACAAAACAAAAGAAATATACATGATATTTTTTATAAAATAAACACTTTATAAGTTTACGTTTAACACAAGTTAAATCAGACATTTGCGCGGGAGCGCGGATCAAATTCAAGTTAAAATTTAAAATTGAAGTTGCATATTTTTAGGCTATTCATTCATGTATAAAAAAACTCCAATATGTAGTTTTCCAATATTTTGGAGAGCCATGTTTATCCACGGTCTCTTAACCGGGGTTCTTAACTTATAATTTCATGTTTTTTATTTTTTTTAATTTTTTTTTTAATTTTCCCGTTAAGAGACGTCTCTTAGGTCTCTTATTTAAGAGACGGTTCTTAAGTTTTCTTAGTTAAAAGTTAAGAAACATCTCTTAGAAAAGTTAAGAACTCCATGGTAAAAGACCTGCAATAAACATGCCCTTCCCCTCTTCTTTATTTTGTTTTTTTAGAGGCCCCATTTCAGGCCATATATAAACGCATACCCCATGCAAGTGAAGCTGAGTGACATGGTAGGTTGGCTTAAGCGATAAACCACTAGACTATTAACCTTTATTCGTCGCCTTATTTAGCGTCACATATTTCCACTATTTTTCATTAAACTGAGGTAAATCAAATGAGATCCCAAATAAAAAGGAATTGTTTTTGTTTTTCAGTCAGAACTTATACTTTTGACTTTCAGTCAGTTCTTACGAAAAGCTAATAATGTTGCCATGACAGTTTTGAGTTCGAAGTAATCTATATTTTAAAACTCACCACGACCGAGAACTTCAAAATACATTTGATTGGACCATGATTGCATTTGAACGCAAATGTATCTACCTAAACCCTAAGGTTACTAGTAAATATATCTAGACCTTATCTCTTTATTTAAATTGATACTGTAATAATATATATATATATATATATATATATATATATATTTATATATTAGTTGTAATATATGTACATATAAAAATGAGAAAGTTGTTCCTCCAAAGATAACGGCGCAAGTTAATGCAAACAACACCATAACCATTATAGAGTCAACTTGCAATTTGCTCTCGATTTTCAGTTACACCCTAACCAACTTCGAATCTTTCCTTTATAAATACCCTTTCTCCCCATCCTTACTTCTTCACTACAACACAACACAAACACTTCACATACAAGAAAAAAACTACAATTTCATTCCTTCCTCTATATTTTTTTGTCTAATTCATCAAAAACAAAAATGACATCGATAGTATTCCTTGTGTTTCTAACAATTATTTTCATGGGAAGCGTCTCTCAAGCCACATCTCGTGTCACCTTCCACAACCCCTTAATCGCTGACCACCATCAACAATGGATGACTCGATTCTCTCGAGTTTATACCAACGAGCTCGAGAAAAAGATGAGATTCGACGTGTTCAAGAAAAACCTGAAATTCATTGAGGAGTTTAATAAGAAGGGAGACAAAACCTACAAGCTTGGTGTCAACGAGTTTGCGGACTGGACCGAAGAGGAGTTCATTGCCACACACACCGGTCTCAAGGGCATCAACAAAATTTCACCGTCTGAATTTTTAGATGAAATGATACCGTCTTGGAACTGGAATGTCAGTGATGTGGCCCGTGAGACCAAAGATTGGAGATCCGAAGGAGCTGTAACACCTGTTAGATACCAAGGCCAATGCGGTATGCTTTCCTAAACTATATACATTCAACACGATGATCTCTACGTGTATAATATTCAAGATCCCAAATTAAATACGCTTAAAAACTATAGTAAACTTTCTCAAACTTAAACCGCAAGTTAGGGTTACTTAACTAAGTTTACGTTATTACGAGATTCTTTACTGAGAAGAAAAAAATACTATACTCAATATATTTGGATGTGTATCTGGGCAGGAGGGTGTTGGGCGTTTTCAGCAGTGGCAGCGGTGGAAGGTGTGACAAAAATTACCCGAGGCAAACTAGTATCATTGTCGGAACAACAGCTTCTAGATTGCGACAGAGAGAGCAATAATGGTTGTAGTGGCGGGATAATGTCAGATGCTTTCAGCTACATAATCAAAAACCGTGGCATTGCTTCAGAGCAAGCGTACCCTTTCGAAATGACAGAGGGGATGTGCCGTTACAACGGGAGACCCGCGGCGTCAATCAGAGGGTTCCAGACCGTTCCAAGCAACAACGAGCGTGCGTTGCTAGAGGCGGTTTCAAGACAGCCTGTCTCGGTGTCCATTGACGCAGATGGACCCGGTTTCATGCATTACTCAGGGGGAGTGTACGATGAGCCCCACTGCGGGACCAGTGTGAATCATGCAGTGACGTTCGTTGGGTACGGGACGAGCCCTGAAGGGATAAAGTATTGGCTGGCTAAAAATTCGTGGGGTGAGACTTGGGGAGAGAATGGTTACATTAGGATTCGTAGAGATGTGGAGTGGCCTCAGGGCATGTGTGGTGTGGCTCAGTATGCTTTTTATCCGGTTGCGTAACTAAGTGGCAGATGACATTACTAAATTAAGTGTGATAATGATTATAAAACATTGTAATAACAAGAAAGTGTAATACTATTATATAGTCTGGCTTATCAATTATTTAGGTGTGGTCTAAATCTGCATCGCAATGCCTGACATATATGTTTAGCAACAACAACAAAAATGCATCACCTACATGGTGTGTATAAAATGTTCACTGTATAATGTAGTTTATATATTCCTGAATAAAGGTAAATGCAATAACAATTAAAAAGACAATGAAAGCGTTTCTAACAATGAAATTCGAGAAGAAATAATCATTAACGAGACTCAAAAAGAACCCACGTACGTTGTTACTTGTAAGACGAAAAAAAAGTAAAGAAAACTAGTCTCATCGAGCTTGTTGCTAAAATGGCATCATCGAAATTTATCCTACGGGGGTCATCTACAACTGATCAAGTTAGTGATTACATATGTTACAAATTTTTGGGGGTTCGGCCTTTATTTTTTCTAAAGGCTCAATACAATTGAATATATATTGCTAGATTTTAAAGAGATAAAGAGGAACATGACTAATGGAAAAGGTTTTATGTATATCTATTTAAAGAATTTATCTATTTTCCTAAATACAAACGATTATTACAGATCTTTAGCTAATTAATTTCTGAGCCATGATCTTTTAACAGATTTTATGTATTTCACATATTCGAAAAATGAAATCGTGATTATGATTGTATATGAATTGGCTACTCAATATATCAATGCATTAGCATGCTAAGAAGATTATATCATTTAATTTCTCTGATATTTTTTTTTTATTCTGAAATTTGCACAAATCTATATATGCGATATAAATAAACTACTTTCCTAAATAAGAGATTTCTCTATGAGATGGCAAAGTATTTCATAGTAAATACTAATAATGTTAATCATATCAATCAACGAGATTGATATCTCAACACATAAAAGAAAGGAAATCTAAAAACGAGTGGAAAGTAATTCCGTCAAAGATATATAAAGAAGTAAGGCAAACTATAACATCACTAACAATATAGTCATTTTAAATACTATAAACACCTTTCTCCCCATTTTAACTTCTTCACCACCCACATCAAAATGATCTTGGGAGTGTCATATGTTCTGGTGGTTCTAACTATTCTTTCTATGGTTCTTAGCATCACTCAAGCCACATCCCGTGTCGCTTTTCAGGAGCCATCCATTGCTGATTACTTCCAAAAATGGATGATCCAGTTCTCTCGAGTTTATAGCAATGAAACCGAGAAACAGATGAGGCTGGAAGTATTCAAGAAAAACTTGGAACTCATTGAGAACTTTAATACTAAGGGGAATCAAAGCTACAAACTTGGCGTCAATGAGTTCACAGATCGGACTAACGAGGAGTTCCTAGCGACCCACACTGGTCTCATAAGGGGAATTAATGTAACTTCACCATCCGAAGTGGTTGATGAAACGATGACATCTTGGAAATGGAACGTTAGTAAAAACGTGGGCGAAAGCAAAGATTGGAGAACGGAGGGAGCTGTAACACCTGTCAAAGTGCAAGGACAATGTGGTACGCTTGTTGTACTCTATATTATAAACAGTCTCTACATATTCGAAAACAAAGTACGTAGTAAATGGCTGGATTACTAATTAAATGTCATAATTAAATTTCACATAAAACTTAATACCCAAGTCAGGGTTATAATTATAGGTTTTAACAATGAAGTAAATCAATATATACGCAGCTAGTTGTTGGGCGTTCTCGGCGGTTGCAGCAGTGGAAGGTCTGACAAAGATTGCCCGAGGAATCCTCGTATCACTGTCTGAACAGCAACTTATAGACTGTGATGGAGCGCCTAACGAAGGTTGCAGGGGTGGAACAATGGAAGAAGCTTTTAACTACATAGCAAAAAACGGAGGCATTTCTTCAGAATATGCCTACCCTTACCAAGCCAGAGAAGGGAGTTGTGAGTACGTGGCTTTACCCGCCATGCAGATCAGAGGGTTCCAATACGTTCCACGCAACAACGAGCGTGCATTGCTTGAGGCTGTATCGATGCAGCCAGTCTCGGTGAGCATTGACGCGTTGGCTGACAGTTTCGTCCATTACTCAAGCGGAGTATATAGTGATCCCAACTGTGGTACCACCGTGTCACATGCAGTGACGCTAGTTGGGTACGGGAATAGCCCGGAAGGGATTAAGTATTGGCTGGCTAAGAACTCTTGGGGTACGACTTGGGGAGAGAATGGTTACATTAGACTACGTAGAGATGTGGAGTGGCCACAAGGCATGTGTGGTTTAGCTCAGTATGGTTCTTATCCGGTGGTGTGACTAGCTTATCTGGTTAGATGATAAAATAAAATGATCATGCATCATGTAGTTTGGTCTAGATTATTGATTTTTTTAAAGGTGGCCTGATCTATATCGCAATCACGGTTGACTTTAAGCATGGTAATGTTCACTTTGTTGCTCCATATAATAGAAGTATATGAATTGAATCAAATTTCTCCTAAGGTATAAAGTAAAGTTAGTTTATTAATTATCAACTAGACCTGGACCCGCGCGACCGCGCGAATATTAATTTTTTGCTTATTTTTGTATTTTGTACTAAATGATGTATTTGTAATATTTGTGTGTCTTAAATTATCATTTTGTGTGTAAACCATCTATTGTATATCCAATAATCGATATTATTAGATTTTGATCGGCACATGTATTAGTTTTTATACATTGATGTTTGTTTTTCATAATTAGTGTTATATATTTTAGATATGTCGTCATATAATTAATTGTACTCAAAAGACCCGGACTAAATTGGGTAATATGGTAATTTTTGGTATAAATCTATATTGGTTATTTGAATATTTTTAGGTTTATATACATCAGAACCGAACTCATCCTAACATGTAAGGATCCAAATCCCAACCTACGCATAAATTTATAATATTCAAGCGGGACCTAATTTCAAAACCCAAAAAATGATATCCGAAATGAATAACCCATATCTGAATGTATACCCAATATTCATGCCTAGCTGATTTTGTAAACTAACAAAATGATTATATTAGCTTAACCTACGTAAGTAATAGTTTCCATATTTAATATGTAGGATATTAAATATTTTTTTTTGATTAATAGAAAATATTATGTTTTGATTTTGTATTTATTGATTTGGTCTATTTATGAGTAGATAATAGGATGTACTTTTTATGGAAACAAACATTGATTTAACTGAAAAAGACAAGCATTAAAATAGGTAGTTTAATTTATTTTTCAGTGGCATGGACGTGTAAATAATTTTAAAAACTAAAGAATATTTTTAATGGGTACTTCTCTTTTAATAAGATAGAAGTCTATTTTACAAAAGCCATAAGAGAATCAATACCATTAAAAGAGGATTATTCCTAAATTATACCTTTAATGAAAAATTTAAATTTTCCAAAATCACCCTTTATTATATACTTAAACGTGATTATTCATTAATGACATTTATGTCAAATTTTTAAGATGGATCTTGGAAAACATTAAACTAAATTAATTAAAATGGTATATATTGAACTCTAAATAATTATTAGTGATCTTAGTTGATCGTTTGTCTATTTTATTATATGTCCAATTGTGAATTATTTATCTGCACCTTTAATTTAGTTATACCGAAAATTAAAAGTAAGAGAATATACCTAACATCTAATGACTTACAAAGATATAGAAACTTGAGTATATTGTCACCAAGATATTGTTCCAATTTAAAATCATAAATTCTTCAAATTCAAAATTTTCATACGGTTAATCTAAATTATTAATAATAAACATCCTAAATTAGTTATACTGTTATTTTAAAATCTACTATAATTCAGCAAATTTATAACAAATATATCTTAGGAATTTTTTACAATTTTGAAACGAAAATAGTCCACTTTATATTTTTGCAAAACTTTATGGAAAATTATTAATTAACTTTAAAAATTATGGTAAATATAAAATTTGCAAAAATACAAATTTCATCGACAAACATTGTTTCACTTATTTAGCAATCATATATATAACACTTGAATAACAACTTCAATATTTAACTAACAGTCATTTTGTAACACTCTACAAAATTTAGATTTTGTTCAATATTTTATATAATCGAACCATATGACTTATGCAAAATTCATAGAAATAATCAACAAAAAAAATATCCGCGCTTTAAAAAAATCTAGTAGAACTCTTAAAACGTCATTAGAATCCTTAAGCTAATAGTAAAAGGCAAAACCCAAAGCTATAAGTAAAAGGAAATAACTGAAAAAGGAAAGTTGCTGTTAAACTTTAGGATGTTGCTACATCAGGTCCCCTGGGGTGAGAAGAATTCTTCCGCGAATCAGAAGGCACGTCTGGTGGAAAGTAACGAGAAAGATACTTAAAATTGAACATATCCGACGTTGTAATATCAGATGGAAGTCGAAGGTGATACGCAGTGTCATTGATATGCTCAAGTACCTCAAGGGGGGTTATCTTCTTTCCTTCAGTTTATTATAAGCATGATCTGGCGTACGATCTCGGGTCAGAAGAGCCCAAATAAGTTCACCTTCTTGAAACACTAGGCGACGACAATGTGAATCCGCAGTTGCGTTATATTTTGATACCAAAGTTTCCAAGTTAGTCGTGGTCTGCGCATGAGTATCCACAAGTTGTTCCATGAATATTTCAGCCCACCATGAAGTTCTCGACCATGTAAGTTAGATAGATCCTGAGGTACACGGGGAACAACTATAAATAATTTGAAATAGACTAAAATGCATGCTCCATTTAACTACATGATTATGGGCAAATTCTGCTTGAGGAAGCTTTGAATTCATGTTTTAATCGAAGTCCCAACCAAACAACATAAAAGATTCCCCAAAGAGAGATTTGTAACTTCAGTTTGTCCGTGAGTCTCAGGATGGTATGCGAAACTCATATCTAAGCTTGTGTCGAGTAGTTTCCATAAAGATCTCCAAAAATGTTCAAGGAAACGCGAATCGCGATCGGAGAGGATGAAGAGTGGTAAACCATGCAAGCGATATATCTCTTGGAAAAAAAATGTTGCGACCTGGACTGCATATGTTGTCCGTTTGCAAGAAATAAAGTGAACCATCTTGGAAAACGATCCACCACAACGAAGATACAATCAAAACTTTGTTATGTTCTTGGTAATCCTATCATGAAATCCATACTAATATCAGTCCATGGATATTTAGGAACCGGTAGAGGTAAACCTACGTTGGTAGCTTGGCCTTTTGCCGTTTGAAAAGTCACACATCATTTGAAAAATCTTGGGACATCTCGAAGCAGCGAAGGCCATAAATAGGATGCGAAAAGGAGGTGAAGAGTGCGATCACGTCCTATGTGTCCTTCGTTGTATACCTCTGTAATGAGTTAAAGCTGAAGGCTGAGTCAAGAATACATAAGCGGTTGTCTCTGAATAAGAAACCGTCGTGGAGAACACATGGAATTGGCAATCCTCCTGAGACAGCCATCCAAATAGGTCCAAAAAATGGATAAGTTGGATGTAGGTCAACAAAAGTACTAAAACCTGGGATAGACGCATGAGACACCAAGAGTAAGGAGTGTAGTCTTCTTAGAGCATCATCCACATGATTACTAACACCAAGCGTGTGTTTGATGACAAATGTAAATTGTTGTAGATAAGCTATCCACGAAGCATGGCGCGATTAAACTTTGTCGTGAGTACTAAGGTGCTTTAAGGCGTCATGGTCGGTGAAGAGAAAAAATTCCTTATGAAATAGGTAATGCCACCAATGTTTGATTTCCTGGACAATGGCGTAGAACTCAATATCATACGTAATATAACAGGATCGTGCACCAGAAATTTTCTCACTAAAGTAGGCTATTAGCCGGTTGTGTTGGCTAAGGACTGCACCGATGCATGTTTTGGATGCGTTGCAATGAAGTTCAAAGACCACAGTCAAGTCGGAAAGAGACAGAGTTGGAGCTTAACTTAATTTATCTTTGATGATAAGAAAATCTGTAGTTGCCTTTGGTTTCCAAGTGATAGAACCATCTCGAATGCAATTAGTGAGAGGCATCATATTTGCACTAAAATGTGGTACAAAGCGACGGTAGAAGGATGATAGTCCGTGGAATCTGCGCACTTTTGAAAATTTCCTTGGTTCCAGCCATGTCTGAATGGCAGCAAATTTAGCTAGATCGACGACCAGACCCGTTGCAGAGACGATGTACCCTATAAAGTAGACTTGCGGAGAGCCAAATGCACACTTTTTCCGAGTTGCGAAGAGGTTTTATCGGCGCAAGACGAGTAATAATTCTTGCAAGTGTAGGAGATGATCCGTCATTGTCATGTTAAAGATTAAAATACCGTCGAAATAAAAAAAAAAAAATTTTGATGAAAAGATGTAAAGCTTAGTTCATAACACGCATAAAGGTACTGGACGCGTTAGAAACCCAAATGGATTACCATCCATTCAAAAAGTTATTATTGTGTCTTGAAAGTTTTCTTTCACTTACCTCCTTGACGAATTTGAATTTGATGGTATCCACTTTTCAAGTCGAGTTTTGAGAAGATATGAGTTGTGCCTATTTGGTCGATTAAATTGTCTAGTCTTGGTATCAGGAAGCGATATCGAATGGTGATTTTGTTGATAGCGCGGATATCAACACACATACGCCAAAAATCATCTTCTTGGGATTAAAAGGCCTGGTATGGGGGGCACTGACTCAAACTTTCACGCAAGAATCCTTTAATTGCAAAGTTCTTCATGTTCTATGGGACTCATTCGGTAATGTGGATGGTTAGGGATATTGGCGTCGGGAACTAAGTCGATTTTTGGCATTGAATGTCCCTCAACGGTGGAAGTCCCAATGACAATTTTTTGTGAAAAACATCTACGAATTTGTTGAGTATGTCTAAGAACTATGGTCGAGTGTCATGATCTATTGGAGTCGATGATGGTGTGACGGTGAGGATAAAGACAATTTGTTCTTCTCGTAGTTTGGCTTCGAATGATTTCTTGTGTAGAAAAAAAATATGTGCGGGTGTAGAGGATGGAGGTGTTGATGATGGATTAGTAGGGAGAGAAGGGTTGAGAGTGAAGTTGCGGTCTTTGAATTTCAAGCTATATGTATTCAAGAACCCTCATATAGCACCTGATGATAAAATTCCCAAAGTCGACCGAGAAGTAAATGACATGCGTACATATTAGCTATGTCACAGTAAACTTTATCATGATATGCTTCGTCTATGGAGAATGCGACTAGTGCTCAGTGAGTTATGTAGATGTCATCTGTCTTTTGTAGCCATGCCAAATTGTACGGAGCTGGATGTTGTTCATCGTTGAGTGATAGTTTTTTGACGGCGTCTGCGACAATAAAATTCTCACAACTTGCTGAGTCAATAATAAGCTTGCATACTTTACGTCGTATCGTACAACGAGAATGAAAGATGTTGTTTTGTTGTGGAAAATCTGATTGACCTCGTGGGGCAAGACAACATCGTCGAAGCATCAGGGAAACACCTGTGTCAGCTTCTAATTCTTCTGTGGTTTCATCTGTATCATCGACATATTCGACCTCTACATCACGGCATGTTGAATCGAGGAGCAAAACTCTGCGATTGCGGGTTGGGTAAGCTGCTTGTCGGTGACCCGGTTCTCCGCAAGCAAAGCAGCGAAGAGTACCCATAAAAATGGATGCTTCTGGTTATGCAGGTGTTGTGGTAGGTGGTAGAGTTTCTGTAGGCGGTGTGGCAATCATCGATGTTTGTTGTGGTCGGTTTAAACTCCACAGAGCAAAATTAGTTTTATTTTGAGCCTCGACTGTTAACTCTTGCTGGTGAGCTTCAACTATTGTGAGAGGGTTGAACAAGTTGAGAGCATGTTGAATTTTTTGTCGTAAGCCTCCAATGAATCATGCCAGGATCTGCCTCTCGGAATCATGGAATCAATTTGGTTAAGCAACAAGAAATATTCGGTGGAGTATTCTTCGACTGTACGGCTACCTTATCAGAGGTTGTGAAGTCATCGAAACATGAGTTGATCATAGTTTTATGGTAAGAATGTCTTGTGTAGATGCTTCTTTAGTGTGTCCCAAGTGGTGATTTATGGTTTATTCAATCGAATCCTCGTTGTCTTGAGTTGAGTTCACCAAGCCGCGACTCTCTCACGAAAGCGCATAGCTATGACGGGTACACATTGATCAAGTGGCACACGCTTGAATTCCAATATCTCATATACTGTTACAATTCAATCGAGCAATTCCTCTGCGGTTGGTCCTCTAGTAAATTCTGGGGTTTCCGATTTGAAGCTATGTTCCCATCGGTCATCGTTATTATGTTGTACTTGTTGCACTTGGGCTCTGTTTCTTCCAAGGACAACAAAAGGGTTTTTGTCATAGTCATCCTCAGCAAGGTTGTTGACGTCGTGTTGAGCATCTGGAGCTTGAGCTGGATTTCGTTGCGCGAACAAAGCTTGCATAGCTTGGGAAAGCTGCACAATTTATTCTTCATCTGGTCCAAGTCTGTTGCTGGATTTTGGCATGAGTTTTTTTGCGGGTCCACGGCATAATTGCTGATGGTGAGTGATTTGTTTTGCTCTGGTAAAAACAATAGTTGAGTTCAATAAATTTCAATTGAAATCACTAAAGATAGAGACGTGCTACTTGAATAAGATGAATTTAATCGAACTTATTCAAAGCTTCTTGAAGTAGATGAATTGAATTAAATATTTTTTAAAGTATAAAGAATAATTAGTTTATTAATTAAAAATCTATATTGCAAAAGTCATAGAACTCTTAACTGTTATTAAAATCATTAAGCTAATAGTAAAAGACAAAACACAAAGCCAAAAATAAAAAGAAATAACCGAAAAATGAAAGTTGCCGTTACACTCTAGCATGCTGCTGCATCATTATACCTCTTACTAATACACAATATAATTTTGTCTTTTTATTAATACGTTAAAACGGAAATTTTCTTTCTACACTTTGCAATGAATCCAAACACCACTTAGGGGCTGACTGGTGTAACCGCAGCCGCAACGGCTGCGGTTGCAGGTGTTTGCGGATGTGGGTTGTTGCGGTTTTATGCGTTATTAAGAAATTTGTACGACTGGTAAAGCAGTTAAAAATTGTTGTGTTTGTGGGATACTTATGACTGGTTAACCTCCAAATACAGCAGTTGTTAAATATAAATGAACAATATTTATATTTTATATAATTATAAAAATACTGAAAATCATATTATTATAATAAATATAAAAATTATATTTATAAAATTATACTATTAATTTTAATAAAAAATATAGAAATATTTTTCTTTAAAGTTTTATAAAATAAAATTAAAATATAATATATATAAATTAGTATTTCTATTATTTCAATTTAAAATTTTAATTGAATATTTTTTATTTATATAGTTTTTTGAAAAAAATAATTTTTTTACCCTCCCGCTACTGCCCGCAACCGTAAACGCTAGCTCGAACCAGCTTTTGAATTTTAGAGGTTTATAGCAGTTTGAAGCGGTTGTAAGCGATTTGTAGCGTTTTGTATGATTGTTACAAAAAGCCAACAACCGCTACCAACCGCAAAAGTTGCGTTTGCGGGTGGTAGCGAAAAAACCAGTCACGCCCTTAATTTGAAAAAGACAACCGTCAAGAAATATTTCATGAGGTAGATACATTCTAAGTTTAAAGATAATAGCAAAAGTTATTTACTAGTTTTTATTTGACAGTAGTTTTCTTTTCTAAATTCTTTTTTTTTCTTTTTACAAATCTTAAACAAAAAACATCTCTAAAATAACTTATTTAATACTAATTTTCATTTTCAAAATCATAAAGAAAATATAATTGTAAAAACTTATCTGAGAGTAATTATCCTTTCATAAAATTTTCTACAAAAGAAAATTGTTAAAGAGTGTTTAATTGTAGTTTTTTTTCAAATCTAAACAAAAAAATTATAAAATAAGTATTTCAAATATTTTTTTATTAATAATAAGCTTTCCTATATAAATAGTAAATTTCTGTTTAAGAAATCATAATACAAAAAGAATTACAATTATTCACATCTATATATAAGTAAACTCTCCTATATTTTGTTAGAAAACATAATTTCTTAAAATTGGAAACTCTCTCATACAAGAAAAACATTAGGTGCTTTTTTTTTCTGGGGAAATTTCAGTTTTAGTACAAGTTTGATACTACTTTTAAAATTTACAATTAATAAATAATTATTTAAAAATATTCTAAATTTATGATGAAAATATACTAAACTAATTTTTCTAAATATTTATAAAACATTTAAAAACTCAACCCCAACCGTTTAAAACTAAATCTTAAATAATAATCACTAAAATGTAATCACAAATGTTAATATATTTTTGACTGAAGATGTTTTAAAAAAAATAATACTCAACTTGTGGTATTTTTAGCATTTTCTTTTCTTTTGATATAGCTTTCAATTGTTTTAGCATTATCCTTAGTAGAAACTGTCATAATTATCATAAAATATGATCTTGCTGTGGGTAACTTATTGGCAAAATTATGTGTGTTGGTTCCTATAGACATATAAATTGGTTATACTGTCATAGGTAAGTCAATGTCAACATCAATTTTTTTTTGTCAACACGATCTTTCATTGATCATACATAGCTCATTGGACATTACATTTGGTATCAAAAAATGACAAAGCAAGAAAGGTCCATAGATAATAGACACTTCACAGCCCATTAAAAAAAAAGATGTTTTAGGTCATCCACGTGTCTTGTTCATGGGTTTGAAGAGGCCACGTCATCTTAACCACGCGTCTCACATGCAGAACACAGCAATCCCGGCCGTGTCTCAACGTTTCGCCGCCGTGAACATCCGTGAAACAGTTTTTTCAATTCTTGTCTTTGTCATAATTCTGGTACCAAATAAGTAGAATCTCCTCCATTACCTTCTTTTCTCCTCATCAACCTTCTTCTACAGACGGCTGGTGCGCATCCGCGTCTCCGATAACAGAAGATCGAAGATCTTAAGACTCGCCCACTAAGGATTGCGATCAAGAAACGGATGTGATATTACCCAATCCAAGACTGGAGATTTCAATTGATGTGAGACTGGAAGGGATTGAAATTAATATCGGAGATCTACTGAGAAACTAAGTTTCTTTGATAATCCGATGAGATCGGACCTTTATTATCTCAACACAAGATCAGAGATAACCACGGATGTGGCAGCCCAGTTGGTTTAAGCGCATGCGTTGGTGCTGTTGCGCTCTTGGGTTCGACCCACCGTGGGAGGGATGCTTTACGCCAGAAACGGTATTAGCGCCGGCCGGTCCGGGCCTGGGGGGATTATTCGGGCCGAAGTCCCGGACACCTCCTGGTTAACAAAAAAAAAAAAAAAAAGATCAGAGATAAAGAACAAACTTTAAGAACTGCTCTGATTTTGGTTGAAATACACACCAAAATTCGCCAAGCGAAAAAGAAAATTCCTCTAAAGAAAAAACAAAATCGATCAAAAGATCGAATATTTTACAGACAAAAAAAGAATCTCTTCTCCTCTGGAAAATTCATCTCCTCTGAAAGATGCTAAGTGTGATAAGAGGAGAGAACTTTCTCCCTCTAAAAAGAGGAGAGAGAATTTTTAATGTCAACATCAATTTATTATGTTACGTTAACAGCGATTGATCAATTGCGTATAAACGGTTTATTACCGTTATACAAGTTAGATAGTAATTTGAAAATCAACTATTGTTATGATTTTGAATGCCATCAGGGCTTAGTATTTATAAAAAAATAAAAAAATAAAATTAATACACTATTTTAAAACACGATGATTATTGAAAGAGAATTACTAATAAAAATTTATGCAAGAAAACAGATTATTGTTACTCAGATAAGTGTTACACCAATATATACCAAATAATTCAAGAATCAATGTGATTTTATTTTATTTTTTATTTTATTTTGTAACTAAAACATTAAATAATGTATCTAGGGTTAGTCTCCGCTACGCGCGGATTGTATATTTTAATTTATTATTTTTATCATTTATTTTATATTTTTGTTTAATATTTAATATATGTTATTTAATGCTTGATAATGTATTTTCTTGTCCTTATAATATTTTATAATCATAATAAGTACAGTTAATTTATATATTCATTGTTTTAAGTAAAATTAAATTATATCTCTTTTTTGAAAAACAATTTCCTACAAATAGTTAAAAATATTTTTGTAAAAAATGTTGTATGAGTTAAAAAGACTAAAACTTCTATGGAAAATATTATTATTTAATATATTCTTTTTAGTTATAAACAAAACAATATCTAATAATCTATCTATTGTTAAAATATTATTCTAGATTAAAACTCAGTGTAAAAAAGATAATCAAGATATTCACAATAGATAGTCATAATTTATTTACCTTTTACCATTAAATCTTATTTAGTCTTACAATTATTATCTTTTTGAAAATACGAATCAGGTTATTACATTAAAATGAAAATTTATACACTGTCTAATTTATTTATTTTTCTTATATTCTTGTGTGCAATATTAAGGATTATTGTGTCAGTTTAATGGTTTAGGGGGATTTAGAATATGTTTTTGGTTCAACATTATGATCCAAACAACTTATTTTCATATTTTTTTTTCAGTAAAAACATTTTACTGTTTTGTATTAATATCACATTCTAATTGATATAGCATCAATGATTTTTATTTCCGTTTTAAATTTTTAGTCATTTGGAGGATTAGTTTTTTTTTTCTGTTTTACTTAGTTAACTTTAATTTTTTTTATTATTTTTTAACTTCGTACATTATTTTGATTTTAAAACTTTTCTTTATTTTTCTGAACAGAAATGAAAAAAACATTTGTTGGCCGGTTGTTGCTTAATATGGTATTAGTTTGTCTCCTTTTATAGTTTCCTCATATTTTCTTACTCTTCTTGTGAGGTCTCAACCTTGGAAAACACTTGGTTCAAAACATATAGTATCTACATGGTAAATTGCGAGAGATTTGTTTTAGAAAAAGACATTTGGTTATTGAATGAAGTTAATAAGTAGATAATTAATGTTGCAGACAGAAAAATATTTTCTTAGTTCATGATGCAAGCTGCTCAAGAGGAGTACTTAGGAAGGATGAGTTGTTTTGTTTCACAGACTGGGGAAACATTAGATTTCTGGCGGAGTGAGGCAGTGAATATCGTCCCGATGATCTCACCAGAGCAAGAATTGTTAATATGTTAATGTGAGTGTGCATTATAGAACAGTCGATGGTTAAAGGGGTTCAAGTCATGGTTTCATTGCCAAGAGCTGCCATGGTCAAGTTCAAAAAAGAGATGAATGCACTGAACTGAATTTTAATCAATTAACATCAATGTGTAGGGATCTCTACTCCAGATAGTGGTCACTGTTTACATTGGACTTGTGAATACATTGATTTGAGAAGAACTTGAATCAGTTCTGTACATAGAGTACACACTCATGCAAATGTTATTTCACTCTTCCCTCCATTTCAGAATTTCCATAGCTAACTTGACAGACGAATAGGTTCTGTTCGGGTGCACACTCTTGCTCGAAGAAACATACAGCTTTTCCCGGTCAATGAAGAGTAACACGCTTGAATCTTCGAGTTTGAATATTTTCTCTAGCCCGTACAAAAGTTGTTAATAACTCGCGTAGACACCACGACTATTAAGATAAAAATACTATTCATAATTTATGTGGAGAAACGAGTTTTTAATTCTAAAATAAGTTTCACATAAAATATAGTAAAAAAACTAAAACTAAAATAAAAAGGGTTTTCACTTTTTATGTTCATTATAAAATTAAAATATCAAACAAAACTTGTGCATCGCACGGGCCCATATCTAACCACGTAATAAATATTGATTAATGTTGTGCATTAACTATTTTTAATATTGTTTTCTTTAATTTTTGTTAAACTATTAAAAATAATATAGAGATGATATACTTATAAAATTTTATATATATATATATTGTATTGAGTTACGTTTATTCATCAAAATTGTATCATATTTATTTGTGGTCTATTTAGAATACAAGCGGATTGGTTTTGTAAATTGTATTTATTTCATTTTAAAAGAAAAATTATTAATTTTTGGAAATATAAAGCTTATTTTTTAATTTCTTTGAAATAAATTTTATATAGAATCTATGTATATACATTTTTAAATTTTATCAAAAGTTTTCTTTTTATATATGTGATTTGGAAACTAATAAGAAAATTAAAAATAAATAAATTAAAAAATCTAATTGATAATAAATCAAAAAGGAAAAAAATGAAAAAATTGTATAGATATAAACTATTTTTAATTTATTAAAAAATTTATTGTAGTCAACGGGTAGATAGAATTATTGCAAGCGTGACACTTAGAAAAATGACTTGTCAAATAATATTACAGTGATATATATATATTGAAATCGTGATATATTTTATTTTTCATATTGAGTGAAATTTTATCTAGGACAAATCTCTCACACAGACATTTTTAAAGTTTTTGTCACAAAATAGATCTCAAAGAAAAAATGACCAAAAAGGCTTTTTTATTTTGAAAATATTTTTTTTATTTTTAATTTTAAACCTCACCTCCAAAACTTCTCCCCCAATAACTCTAAACCCTAAGCATGTATTAGTTAACTCAATGAGTATAAATGTATATTTACACCATTTAATAAAATATAATTTTCTCATTTTTCTTTTTGAATTATATTTTGGTAAGAAAAACAGTTTTACATCTATCTTAAGGTATTCTTCTTTATCTATTCATATTGAGAATGAAATCGTGATAGATAAATTTTATCTAGGGGATTTTTTTTTTAAACCAAGAAAACAGATACATGTCCCCTTAGACTAATCTCAAATTTTTACTATTTTTTTTGTCTATAATGTCTTTTTCTACTTTGAAAAAAAAATAATTTACAACCCGAAAAATTAGAAAAATAGGAACATTTGAATAATATTTATATCAATATAGAAATGTTTTTATTTGGTTCTAAAAATATTTAAATAAAAATTTCAGATTTCATTCTACTAACTGTAGAATTTACATTCTTCGAAATGGAAAATGGAATCCACTTTTTTCATTAATTCTACTAAAATTAGAATAAGTCATCTATGTAAATAAAAATATTCTAAAACTATTTGGAATACAAATTTTGCGTTTTGCCCATAATTCTAAAAAACATAGAATACACAATCTACAAATTACTAAAAATCTAAAACATGTAGAAATCGAGTTTAGACCTGTTAATTGTATTCTATATATGTTAGAATGAATATTCTACGGATAAGTATGAACAGTTTTGAAAATAAGGAAGAAAATATTTGAAAATATTCATTTTACATATTTGAAAAATAGAATTTTTGCACAATATTTTATAAATAGAATTTTGAATTTATAGATGAATTTATTATTATACTATCAAAAATATATTAATATCATTTTCGACACAAAATCTTAAATGATTGTAAATTTAAATCTATACTATTTGAGAAAATATTATAATTATTTATAATTGGAAATATATTATAATTATTTTATAATTTTAAATATATTATAACTATTTTATGATTGTAAATATATTATATTATTTTATAATTGTAAATATTATAATTATTTTTTAATTTTAATTTTATTATACTATCGAAAATATATATTAATTATTTTATAATTGTAATTTCGAATTTATAAATGAATTTTGAAAGATGTTATTGGTATTTTGAAAATAATTAACCTAATGGGATAATTAGTAATTGAAATTAGTTTAAAGGGACAATGTGCCTATTTTTGGGTTTAAAAACAATTTCCCGTTTTATCTATTCATATTGAGAATGAAATTGTGATGATATACATTTTAGGCTAGTATCTATAGACCAATGTGGAAAGTAGACTATCTAAAAATAACCTTAAGGAAAGTTGGTCATCCAAAGTAATCCAAAGATATCGAAGCAAGTCGCAATATAACAACTCTCAGTCGTCGCTCTACAAATACCGTCTTTCCGTTATCACTTCTTCACCACAACAAAACCTTATTACATACTTTTATGATTCAAGACAAAAGAGAAAAAAGTTCATACGTTTTTGTATAAACGTGATTTTATTCATAAAACCGTATTTATCATATCCATCAAAATCGAAATGGTCTTGGTACTGTCGTATGTGTTCGTGGTTCTAACTATTCTTTCTATGGTTCTTAGCATCACTCAAGCCACATCTCGTGTCGCTTTTCAGGAGCCATCCATTGCTGATTACTTCCAAAAATGGATGATCCAGTTCTCTCGAGTTTATAGCAATGAAACCGAGAAACAGATGAGACTGGCAGTATTCAAGAAAAACTTGGAACTCATTGAGAACTTTAATACTAAGGGGAATCAAAGCTACAAACTTGGCGTCAATGAGTTCACAGATCGGACTAACGAGGAGTTCCTAGCCACCCACACCGGTCTAAGTGGCTTTAACGTCACTTCACCATCAAAAGTGGTCGATGAAACAATGTCATCTTGGAATTGGAACATCAGTAATTTCGTCAGCCAGAGCAAAGACTGGACAAAGGAAGGAGCTGTAACACCTGTCAAAGCGCAAGGAGGATGTGGTAAGCTTGCCAGAATTATATATAATATATAGTAGGGTAAATCTTCCAAATAAACTTTTTTAAGTTTTTGTCACAAAATAGACTTAAAAAAAAATGATCAAAATATACTTTTTTATTTTGAAAATTATAATATTTTTTTAATTTTTTTAAAAAAATTTAAACCTCACCTCCAAAACCTCTCTCCATAATTTTAAACCCTAAATTTAGATTAGTTAATCCAAGGGTATAAATGTATATTTACAGCCTTTAATAAAATTATTTTGGTCATTTTTATTGTTAAGTGTTATTTGGAGGATAAAAACCTTTTTAAATCTATTTTGATCATTATCCTATATAGTATCCACAAATCAAAAAAAAAATTGAGCTTTTTTTTGTTCAAAAAAATTGTAGCTAAATGGGTGGATTAGTAATTTTATGTTATAACTAAACTCAATAGACAAATTTAATACCCAAGTAAGGATGATCGTTGTAGGTTTAGATTCACCAATACGATATTTATAACAATGAAATAATCAATATATGGGACAGGTGCTTGTTGGGCGTTCTCAGCGGTTGCAGCGGTAGAAGGTCTGACAAAGATTTCTCGAGGAAAACTTGTATCACTGTCCGAACAGCAACTTCTAGATTGTGACAGACCAGCTAACAATGGCTGCAAGGGCGGAATAATCCAAAATGCTTTCAGTTATATCGTATCAAACCGAGGCATTTCTTCAGAAGACGCATATCCTTACAAAAAGAAAGAGGGGCGTTGCTGGTCTAACGCCAAACCCGCCATGCAGATCAGAGGGTTCAAAAACGTTCCACAAAACAACGAGCGTGCATTGCTCGAGGCAGTATCGAGACAGCCCGTCTCTGTGGCAATTGCCGTGAGGGGGAACAGTTTCATCCATTACTCAAGCGGAGTGTATAATGCGCCTGACTGTGGTACCACCGTGACACATGCAGTGACGATTGTTGGATACGGGACAAGCCCGGAAGGGATTAAGTATTGGCTGGCTAAGAACTCTTGGGGCACGACTTGGGGAGAAAATGGTTACATTAGGCTCCGCAGAGATGTTGAGTGGCCTCAAGGCATGTGTGGTCTAGCTCAGTATGCTTCTTATCCGGTTGCTTGATAATTCTATTACATGATTTAATATTGAAATGATCATATATTATGTAGTTTGGTTAATGAATTGTTTGGCTGTGGTCTGAATCTACATCAAAACTTAGCTTGACCTTAATGTTTTTTTTGTAACACAACTTCGTTAGCAAACTTAAAACGATTAAAACGGTAGAACACATATCCGATGTGCAGATGTGCAAGCCTCATGGCTACAACAGCAAGATAGCTAAAACAATATAAGGGTAGGTACACAGCTTTGACAAACTTGTTAAAGTGTTAGAAAGATTTTCGCTTGTTAGAGGGTTAGAAAGATTTTCGAAGGAGCCATTTGCGGATAGGATCACAAAGAATTCCGAACACACTTCAAAAGCTTCTAACTTGAGGATTGTCACCATAAAGCTGTCGGCGTCGGAGAGCATGGCTGGTTTGGGAGCTTCGATAAACGTGTCTGGGAGCTTTTCAAATTTCAAAAAAATACAACATGCTGTAACATTGACCTTAATGTTCATTTTACTATTTGCATAGACTCCATTCATTTTATATTAAATGTAGTTATAGAATAAATCTTTTGTTATAAAATAAGCGTCGTTTTTGACTTTCAATACAAAATTTATTAACTTGCTACTGCAATTTATTTTTCTATTGGTTGAAATATGTTTAGGTGTCTAACTAATTGTGTTTTTAGTGTTTTTAGTGTTTTTAGTGTTTTTATATAAAAAATATGCAAAATTAATTGTTTTCTTAATCCGTATGCACAAAACTAAAGTAACACTTAATATGAAACCGAGTGAGTATCAATTAGTAAGACAAAGTGTGTCACCATTTTATGTAACAAAAATAAAGTGTCACCATTTTATTATAAAAGAGCATGAATTAGGCTTGGGCATTCGGGTACCCGCTCGGGTACGGGTCGGTTCTTTTGCGTTTCGGGTTTTTTGGGTTTTGAAATTAGGACCCATTCGGGTATTACAAAATTCCGGGTCGGGTTGAGTCGGGTTCTCCAGGGTCCGGGTGGGTTCGGTTCTTATGATTAGGAACCTGAAAATAACCAAATAACCAATGTATCTGAAACGGGTTCGGGTATTTGTATCCAAAGTAACCATATTACCCGATTTGATTCGGGTATTTTGTAACCAAACTACTAAAAAGTACAAAAAAATAACCAAAAATACTCATTTAATACGGTTTTATTTGAGTATTTGTATCCAAAAATACACAAAAGTATTAAAAATAACTAATATTTTTTATTTATAATTTTAATTTTAATATTCAACTAATTATAAGTATAATTATAACTAATATTTTAATATACATATTTATATTTCGGATATTTTCGGATACTCATTCGGTT
Source organism: Moricandia moricandioides (assembly GCA_905132885.1). Lineage (NCBI taxonomy): Eukaryota > Viridiplantae > Streptophyta > Magnoliopsida > Brassicales > Brassicaceae > Moricandia > Moricandia moricandioides. Next base: position 42,143 of record CAJHQQ010002852.1, read on the forward strand.
CTCGGTTCGAATCGGGTTCGGTACCGGTTCTTCGGATACAACAATTGAAGACCCATTCGGTTATTTACCCCGGGTCCGATCGGGTTCGGGACCCTGATTTTTGGGTCAGTTTCGGGTCGGTTCTTCGGGTCCGGATATTTTGCCCAGCCCTAGCATGAGTCAATAGTGGCAGACTTAGGTGAAGAGGAAAAGGGGGCAGGTGCCCTATCTGTTTTTCATTTTTCTTCAATAATAAATGCTAATTTATGGAATGTTCTTCTAACAATTGCAGTAAATATAACAAAATAAAAATTATGTCTCCATTTAAATATCATCGTAGGACCGCCACTGTGAATCATACGACCAATCGTAGCTTGTGGAAGAAGAGTAATAGAAGCGTAGCTGAGCTCTCTTCTTTTATTTCATTAACTTAATTTATTTTCTCCAAACGTTAGATTTCTGTACGTATAACAGATTCTCTTTTTAAGAGGAAAAAATTTGCATTAATCAAACTTCATTACATAACTCTAAACTTATGTATAGATTAGTTAAATCAAAATATATAAATATATATTTACACTTTTTAATAAAATCTATTTTAGTTATTTTTCTATTTAAAAACTATTGTGTAACAATTTTTTTAAAAAAATTTACCCTAGAGAATTTTCTCGTTTTTATGTCATCAAAAATAATATATGAACCTATATATATATTACACAATCACAATGTGAAAAGTATCATTTTCTAACTAGATATGGTTATGAAAAACTGCTATCTGTTAAAAATGTGATCCCAATGAAAAGTTTCCTAGCCTACAGAAATCTCAAACAGTCTGTTATATATAACTATACTATAGTTTCATCCGCGCATCCACATAAGTGTTTATTTCATTTTTATGGTTCAAATAAAATTAGTTTCCTTTTAAAATGTTTTACGTTGGTTGATCATATGCAATTATATATATTCAAATTCTCAAAATCATATCTTATCTAACACATTTTTCATTTGATAACATTTATAGTTATTTGAACAGACATATTGTTAAAAATGTATCTAATTTGATTTTACAATAAACAATTTAAATATATTATTTACATTTTGAAGTACAATGTTATAACAACATTGTAATTATATCATGGTCAATAGTATTAATATAAAATAATTTATGAATTTATATGAAATTTATGTTGTTTTTTTACTCAACTTTATCTTGCCGACTTGTACTGCCAAGCGTTGTCACTTCTCTCTTATTTACACAAATCGTTTTTCCGCAGGACCACGGCTCTTGACCTCCGATCGACAACACGAGCTGACGACCCATGCACCACCTGTGTTTGCGTTCCCAAAGGTTGTTATCTTTCTATCATTTGATCAATAAAAACATTTTAGAAATAACACATAATCGAGATTTGTTTTTTATTTTATTTAAGCCAACTAAACTCAGATTTAACAATGAGTGAGTAGCAGTGCTGGTCTTGACGCCAAGCATTAGAAGATTGTGCTTCCGGCCGACATTAATATATCAATTTACTGGCCTTAAATATTTCATTATGTCTCCTAAGTGTACTGATAATTGTCTCCTAAAACAATCTTGAAATCGTGGGTTTAAACTATTTTACATACAAAACATATTTTTCTCTAAATATAACTATTAACGGCCCATAAATTGGTTTGGGCTTCTGGCCTTCATTTATTTGGAGTTTTTGCCGCTCGAATCCATTGGCAGTCGACATGAAGGTCTCGTTGATGGGCTCGAATACGACAGTGAAAGGAGCTTATGGTGATGTTGCGGTGAACTTCCGGCACCGTTTGTGCCATTCCCAAAATGTCAAACACGTGGCTTTGTCTAGAGCCAAACCTTATCTTTACTTCAATTGAGTTTATCTTGGGCCTTTTAGCTTTCATATTAAATGTAATATCGTTACTGGGTTTGGGGCATTACCACAATGGTACTTTACTCCTCAATGGACTTTTCCTATTAATAGAAAATTGCCGAGAGATAAATAAAAACTTGTTCTAGTATTGACCTATTTTAAAATTTAACTGGGGATTGTGTGTCCCTCTCTCTTTCTCAATTTCTTCTACGCAACACATTGCGTGACTCCTTCAGAAACCAATACTTTATGCGATCAACAATGGCTTATTTAGCTCCAATCTCTCCATCCCCTAACCATCTTCAAGAACCCACAACTCACCAGATTTTCCCGACCAAAGCCACTTCTCTCTCTCTCGCCCTGTGATTCAGAATCTAAGGATGGCCATGAACAAGAGATATCCAGGAGAATCAAAAGGGTTTGTGGAGGAGATGAGGTTTGTGGCAATGAAACTTCACACGAAAGAGCAAGCCAAGGAAGGAGAGAAAGAAACTAAAACTCCTGAGGAGCGTCCTGTCTCTAAATGGCAACCCACTGTTGATGGTTACTTGAGGTTTTTGGTCGATAGTAAATTGGTTTATGACACGCTTGAAGAAGAAGCCACTTTCCCAACTTGTAAGTTTTCTTTTTGTAATGTTTGTTTGAAAATTTGAATACTAAATTGTTTTTTTATTCCTTGTAGATGATGAATTTAAGGACACAGGATTGGAAAGGTCAGAGAAATTGGCTATTGATTTGGAATGGTTCAAGGAACAAGGTTACGAGATTCCGGAACCAACTGCTTTTGGTAAAACATACTCTCAGTATCTAAAAGATTTAGCAGAAAAGGATCCTCAAGCTTTCATTTGTCACTTTTACAACATTTACTTCGCCCACAGTGCCGGTGGCCGTATGATTGGGAGAAAGGTAAAAAAAAAACACTTATTGTACTTAGAAAGATAAGATATGATGAGCTTTTACAAATTTTGCAGGTAGCTGAGAAAATACTCGATGGTAAGGAACTTGAGTTCTACAAATGGGATGGCGAACTTTCGCAGTTGTTGCAGAAAGTGAGGGAAAAACTTAACAAAGTTGCCGAGGAGTGGACGAGAGAAGAAAAGAATCATTGTCTGGAAGAGACTGATAAATCATTCAAGTATTCTGGTGAGATACTTCGTCTCATATTGTCCTGATATGATTCTCACTCTCTCTTGTAAATCCTGCTCAAGTGTATATTCCTGTATTATATATTGTATCTCTTTTGACTGTAATTAAACTCTTTGTTTCAAACCTGTTACTATGTTTAATAACTAAAGTGTTGTGTCATTTATGGCTCAAATAGTCTTCGGGGTACTAAGTTAAATGATAAGTTCAAATCTACTGATTAAACGGTCAGATAAATGTTTCCCTCTACAAATTGTTGGCATCTTATTAGCACTTGTTGTTAAGTCCAACCTCCTTTACTCCTTTGAGCAATGTGCATCTGTGTCATGCTGCGTACACTTGCAATACCCAACACTTTTTAGAAAATCAAGTATCTCTTTTCAGCTACTATTACTTGCTTTCAATAATCTCTCATCTTCCTCATAGATTAGATAAGGAGCTTCAGCACGTTTCCTCTACAGTAGCTTCTTTCCCCCCCTTTAAAATTTGGTATTCCCAACCTTGAACATCCATCTTGATAAGAAGAATAGGTTGAGAAGGCGGGATGAGTTTATCAACAGGTATGGACTTCACTTGGACGGCTGTTTCTTTGTTGGACGTGAATGCAAGTCTTCCAACCAACTATATCAACAACAACCGAATTACATTTAGCGAGACTCAATACACAAGATGAATTGTGGTACGGTTACATTGGCAGTTTGTTAACTAGACAACTAGTTACCATTCAGTTGCACCTATTAAGCGGATTAGACTATCCATAACAAATACATTTTGTGCAGGCGTAGTTCTGTAACAACTATATTAATAAAATAGAAATAATTTAAAATATACCCAAAAATTTTTTAGTCACCAAAATATTATCTAAAAAAAAAATAACTAAAATAGATTTAATTAAAGGGTATAATTATACATTTATATCATTTGGGCTAATTAATGTAGACTTAAGGTTTAGAGTTATAAGGTGAAATTTTGGATGTGAAGTTTAAAATTTAAAATATTAAAAAAATATTGAAATATTAAAAATAAAAAAGTCTATTTCGGTTTTTTTTTTCTTGAGAGCTATTTATGTGACAAAAACTTTTAAAAATACATTTGAGAGATTTGAACTTAATAAAATTATATATATTATATATATATATATATATTAGGTGATTCTCCGGTACTCATGCATAGAAATATATATTTATAAAATAAATAAATCATAATAATTATTAAATATTCGTTTCTTGTTTATAATCTTAAATATCATAATTTATATTTATGATGAATAAATAAAATTGTAGTAAGTATTATTATGTTGTCATGCATGAATATAAATAATTACATGTTGGTTTATAAATTTTAAGTCAATTTAATTTATATTATGAAAATAAGAATGTATATAGTATCTATGTTCTCTTCTTTTATTAATAAAAATATATTTTTTGAATAATGGTAATTGAGTATAATTTTTAATTTATTAAGAATATTTATGTAATTGATTTTTGGGAGAATCAACGTGAATATTGCACATAGAAAACGACTTCACAGATAATATTATGAATATTAATAAATTTAAATGTTTTCTTCTTTTAAAGCCATGTGAGCAATTAGGAGATGAGGTGGCACCACATCAGCAACTATAAAAGGAGATGGTGCAAGTATAAAAGCACCATTAATGGGGGTTTTAGTTTTGATATTCTCAAAATATATATATATATATATATATTAGTGTTTAATCATGAAGTTTTTAGTTTTACGAGAACTCAACCTAAAAAAATTTTCTCTGTAGAGATATTTTAAATTAAGTTTTCTCATAAAATTAAAAATCTCATAATTAAATATTAATATATATATATATATATTGAGAATCTTCTAAGCAAGAACCTATTGTTAAAGGTGATCTAGCATCTCTGACAAGGGGTTAAAGCACTTCCAATTGGGGGTTTTTAATTCTGAAGTTATCAAAATACATATATGTGTATGTATATATTTATATTATTATTTAATTATAGAATTTTAACTTTACAGAAAACCCAACAAAAATATCTATGTAGAGAAGTTTTAGATTAAGTTTTCTGTAAAATTAAGAATCCAAAAATTAAATATATATATATATATATATATATATATATATTTTGAGAATCCCAGAATTAAAAATTTCTATTGAAATTGTTCTAACTGCTGTTGCAAACAAGATTTTATTTATTCTTTTCGCGCTTTCAACTTTAGGTTATATTAAACGAGCGACCACTAATGTTGTCGCCAATTTATTAGTTTATGTAATATAAAAGTTAGATATTTTGCTAAAATAGAACAAAATACAATTCATTGTCTTTATGCCATAAATCCAACTATAAATTGTCTCTATAGTACAAAGTTTTCCATTAACCCAATTAAACTCTCCTAATTAAAAAATAATAATTTAAAATAAAGTCCAAACTATTTTTTTAAAAGAGATATAAAAAACTTTTATATCCCTTCACTTAACCCGACAAATCCTAAAATCCCTTTTCTCTTCTTCGTTTCTTTCGTCTCTTCCTCTGACAAAAATTTCTCAAATTTAGCAATTTGATTTGTCGAAGCTTCTCTTCGTCGCCAGAAGTCGCAGCATTCTTAACTTTTCTTCCTCTTCTTGTTTGAAATCTCATTTCTCCTCTCCCTCGAGAATCAAATTAAGATAATTTATGAAAGTTCACATATAAATGACATCTAAACAAAAATAATTTAATTGACTTTTCTTTTAATATTTTTAGTAGGATATACTAATATATTTAAGGAATTTTTATTGTTACATCTCCTTTTATATAGGGAAAATTTCTCAAATAGCTATTTTTGAAGTTTTTGTCATAAAAAAAAACTTAAAAAAAAAAAACCAAAATATAATTTTTATTTTGATTTTTTTATATAATTTTAAATTTCGCAGCTAAATCAAATCCTATAACTCTAAACCCTAAATTTAGATTAATTAACCCAAAAAAATTATAAATGTATATTTACACCATTTAATAAAGTCTATTTTAATCATTTTTTTATGTGTTAGTTTAGGAACAAATTTTTTTTAGGTCTATTCTGGTCACTATCTCTTTTATATATTGCTAGTTTTTATCTATTTATATTAAATATGAAATCAGATATACACTTCATGTCTTACACAAAGTGTCTCATTTTAACACATTTCACATATATTTAAAAATTTGCAAAAATACCAATCTACATTTATTTAATGTAAAATTAATCAAATAAAATGATTTAAGTAGAAATTTTATGGTTACTTAAAAGGAAAAAAAAAGAATATTTAAATTTCTATTTGAAATGTAAAATAACATTCTTTTTGAAACAAAAATAATAATCACAGAATAACATATTTTATGAAACATAATGAGTACATATTAGTGGGTTAGTACCAATGTAAGTAGACTTGCTAAAAAATCAAATTAAGGAAAGCTGTTTCTCCAAACTACCATCTCTAGTACTACAATAGAGTCAACTTGCATTGCTTCCCATATAACAACACTTATCCGTCAGTCTATAAATACCCTTTCTTCCTATTATCACTTCCGCAACACTTACATATTTAACTTATAATTCAAGACAAGAGAAACAAATTCATACGTTTCTGTGTAAACTGTGAATTCTTATTTATCGTATCCATAATAATCAAAATGGTATTGGTTTTGTCGTATGTGTTCGTGGTTCTAACTTTTATTTCAAATGATCTTAGGATCACTCAAGCCACATCCCGTGTCACTTTTCACGAGTCACCCATTGCTGATTACCACCAACAATGGATGATCCAGTTCTCTCGAGTTTATAGCAGCGAATCCGAGAAACAGATGAGGCTTAAAGTGTTCAAGAAAAACTTGGAGGTCATTGAGAACTTCAATGCTAAGGTGAATCAAAGCTACAAACTTGGTGTCAACGAGTTCACTGATTGGACAGAAGAGGAGTTCCTAGCCACCCACACCGGTCTCAGTGGCGTTAGCATAACTTCACCATCCAAAGGGGTTGATGAAACAATGTCATCTTGGAATTGGAACGTTAGTAATCTTGTCGGCAAGAGCAAAGATTGGAGAAAGGAAGGAGCTGTAACACCTGTCAAAGTGCAAAGGGAATGTGGTAAGATTGCTGGATTAGTCATGTCATAATTAAACTCCATTTACAAATATTAATACCAAAGTAAAGGTGATCATTCTAGGTTTAGACTTTACCAATAAGATATTCATTTTATAACAATGAAATAATCCATATATGGACAGGTGGTTGTTGGGCGTTCTCAGCGGTTGCAGCCGTAGAAGGTCTGACAAAGATTTCCCGAGGAAAACTCGTATCACTGTCCGAACAGCAACTTTTAGATTGTGACAGGCCAGATAACAATGGCTGCAAGGGCGGGACAATGCAAAACGCTTTCAATTATATAGTATCAAACCGAGGCATTTCTTCAGAAAACGCATACCCTTATAAAGTCAAAGAGGGGAATTGCTGGCCTAACGCCAAACCAGCCATGCAGATCAGAGGGTTCAAAGACGTTCCACAAAACAATGAGCGTGCATTGCTCGAGGCAGTATCGAGACAGCCCGTCTGTGTGGGAATTGCCGGGAGGGGGTACAGTTTCATCCATTACTCAAGCGGAGTGTATAATGCGCCTGACTGTGGTACCACCGTGACACATGCAGTGACGATTGTTGGATACGGGACAAGCCCGGAAGGGATCAAGTATTGGCTGGCTAAGAACTCTTGGGGTACGACTTGGGGAGAGAATGGTTACATTAGACTCCGTAGAGATGTGGAGTGGCCACAAGGCATGTGCGGTTTAGCTCAGTATGCTTCTTATCCGGTTGCTTGACTAATTCGGTTACATGATTTAATATTGAAATGATCATATCTATTCTATTAAAATAGAAGTCACAACTTCTTTTCATGTGTGATATTTCATTTTGGACTATCTACTAGAAAGTTATCACATTTAATTTATCAATTAATGTTAATATTATAAACACATTAATCTATCATCGTGGCTACATATTGTAAAATTAAAAAAAAATCCTAAAATCGTGGTCTATCATTAATGATTCCTAAAATCATGGTACAAAAATCTATGATCTATTAATGTTATACGAAAATTTAGAAAGATATATTGTTTCCTATAATTATGCTTCAACGCTACATCTTTTTAAATTAAACTCAACCTTAATAATTTTTCATACAATAAAATTAAAAAAATCTCCATATATACTCAGCTTTAATTATTTTCCATTAAAAAAAAAAGATATTCCTAAGATTGTGGTTCAAGGAATATCTGGTAAAATTCTCTTATTTCCTTAATTTACGACCTAACTTGAAAGCTAGGATCTTCGAATTATCGACTATAAATGTACATTGTTTCTCATTCTCCTTCTCATTCTCATTCACACCACAAAATTTAGGGAAAAAAATGTCTAGCAATAAAAGTGTAACTCTAGTTAACAAAGTTAAGCCTTACAAAGATGGCTGGTGTATTCAAGTTAAGTTGCTTCATTCATTGAAGCAAAACACCAGTTATGGTGGGGATTCTTTGGAATTGATCTTAGCAGGTGAAACTAAGTTAAATTAAAGTTTTAAATAAATTAAGTATCTATGTAACAAATGATTTAGATCATACTAATTTAGTTGTTTTATTTTTGATATAGAGTGTTAAGATCCAATGTTCTTGCAAAAAACACTGCAAGTGTTAAAGTGTTACAAGTTTTATAACTAAACATAATATAAATAAATTTGTCTCTGTATAAAACTAAAAACATAGCAAATCCAAAAATATGAAATTGTGCTTTCATTTGAGTAGATGTATTAATATACACAAACTACCTAAGTAGTATTTATAAACAAATACGTTTAAAAAAAGTTGTAAACGATACCAAATAAAAATGAATTATTTAACATACCATTTTAGTTATTTGAATATTTTATATTGATATATCAACAAATACAATTTGTCTATATTATTCAAAGACATAAACAACCATAATTTTATACATCGAAAATATTTGAGATGTACACCCGCGCGGTTGCGCGGGTCAAAGTCTAGTATTATGTAGTTTGGTTAGTGAATTTTTTGGCTGTGGTCTGAGTCTACGTCAAAAGTTAGCTTGACCTTGATGTTCATTTTACTGTTTCATGTAATGCAGCAATTAATAAGACAAAGTGTGTCACCATTTTCTGTTACAAAAAAAAATATTACTATTTTATTATATTTCTTCTGTCTCTTTTTATATGTTGTTTTGGTTTAATTCACGGATATTAAGACATTTACATTTTTTTTAAAGTATTTTTAAAGATATAATTTTAAAATCATTTAAACAATTATAAAAAAATTATAAATTTTTATTGGTTGAACAATTTCTAATAAAGTTAAATTTAACTACCATAAAACTTTAAAATATATCTTAAAATCTTATCTTATATTTTGAAACAGAATAAACCTTTTAAAACATCATATAAAAAGAAACATAGGGATTAAAAGACTCCAATATAACTTACTCCAAAAAAGACTACAATATATGGATCATACAACCAATCGTAGCTTGTGGAGTTGGGTATTATATTCTCCGAGGATAGAAATATATACTAGTTCATTACGTTTTGATAGTTAACTACTCCCTCCGTTTTTTTATATTTGACATTCTAGGATTATGCACATAGATTAAGAAACATTTAATTTTTTTATCATTTTCTAAACAAAAACATCATTAATTATTTACCTAACCACAATTCAACCAATAATAAAATAGAAGCTATAATATCATTGGTCATCTAAGATTAATTACTAATAAATTTTACATAGAAAATTGAAAACGTCAAATAATTTGAGACAAAAAAATTTTCCTAAAACGTCAATTATAAAAAAACGGAGGGAGTATTTATTTATTTAATATAGTATTCAGACAATAATATCTATATTGTAGTAAAATGACAAGAAGCAACCGTTTCCCAGTGGCGTAAAGCCTTTAAAAGAGTGACGCATTCTTGAGCTTATGTGATGAGTTTGTCATCACCATCGTTAGATGAGAGAGCGAGTTATAGAACTGCAGCTGAGAGCTCTCTCCTTTTATTTCATTCTCTTAATTTATTTTCTCAAAAACGTTATATTGCTACGTATATCGGCCTCCCTTATTAAGGGGGAAAGGGTTTTGCAGTGATATATAGTAGATTGTGAAAAGTATTACTCCCTCTGTTTCAATATGATGGATTTTTAGTTTTTTCACACATATTAATAAAACATATAATAAATGAATAGTTTTTTTGTGATTGTATTTTTTCAATAAATTTAGACCAACTAAAAAATTAAAAAGGACAACTAAAATTTTTGAAATTTGTAATTAATCATTATTAGTTGACAAAATATGCATTGAAAATACAAAAAATATATCTTTTTGAAACAATGTTATTTTCTAAAAATATGTAACATTAAGGAACGGATGAGTATTTCCTAGCAATAGATAATACGGTTATGAAAAACTGTTATCTCTTAAAATGTGATTCCCAATAAAAAGTTTGTTAACAATCTGTTAGATATGGGAATGTGTGTCAGAACACTGATTGCGGTTTTCATCAGTTTTGAGTACAGTTTGAGGTAGTTGGAGATAAGTTTGAACATCTATATGATTGGTTTTATTTGATTATCGATTATTCCCACCGTTTTTTGGATATTTTCATCACGACAATTTTTGATGAAACTTGTAAGCCTACATGTTTGGATTTAAACCGTTTTTCAGTTTGGTTTATTCAGATTCTGAAAGATCTGCTAAACATAAAGATATGATCTCTTTTTGATTATTTCGATTTTGACAATTTCTTTTTGGACAACAATCAAGTTTTTGTTTTTCATTGTTATTTAGTTAAATCCAGAAAAAATCGATTAAACTGAGATAGAATGATATTTTTTTTATCTTTGAAGATAATTTAATATAGAATGATACGGTTTCATGTAAATCAACAATATTTTTTTAATGTTGGATTATTATGCTATTACAAACAATGAAAAACATATATACACAATATTACCAACAATTCTACATGTTTTATAAGGATTCATATTCATATCTGTTTCTAACGATACTCTTTGCATAATACTGAAAAATTATTGTAAATTTTTTCTCTAATATTTTGCATAGTCATCTATCGTTGAAAATTGAAATTCAGATTTTCTAGTGTATAAGTATTAATGAACTCTTGGTCAAACTTACACAAATCAACAATATTTTTAAAGTCTTCTAAAATCAAACAAATAAAATATCAAATTAAACCAAACCAACATAAAACTTTGATGGATTCAGAATTTATAACCAAATTTGAACTATAAACGAAAAATTTAATTTGGTTCCGTTCAGTCTAGAAGTGCATGCCATTAATTTGGTGTTGAGAGATGAGAAGATCAACTAAAATCAAATCTCTGATCAGTCAAAAATTACGGGTCAAGATTTAGATATTGTAGACAATCATAAATATTTACATTTATGTTAGTATTGACAGATTATATTTATATGTAAACGTATTTGTCTATATCTTAGTTTAGGCTACTTCATTGTGTATCTGAAATGTATCTAGCATGTACGTTGTTTTTATGAGTATCTAATACAATTTTTCCTCATTCCTTCTTCCTCATTATCGATCAATTTATCATTTGGGATCTTTAGGTTCTTAGACCCGAATATATCTTTGAGTTTTCATGTCGTGGTTATTTGCCAGTGAAACATGAAATATATACACCTTTACCATTATTTTTCAGATTTGTTCATGAAAGGGTAACAATATAGTGTATATGTGTACTTATAAAAACTCGCTTATGCGAAAAGAGGTCTCTGTCTAATAGCATCTCCATTGGTGCTTCATTTTCCATTTTTTATTTCATTTTTTGCTTCAATAGTATCATAGTACAAACTATTCATGAGCTAGTGAATTCAAAAAATAAATATTTTGCTACACAATAAGAAGCATGTCGAAAAGATGTGAAACATATCTTTTGGAGTTCTTCAATCACGCTTTTGCAGTTGTGAAGGGGCAAGTTCGTTTTTAGAAAAAAAGTAATACATGACATAAGACTACATGTATAATTATACATAACATGATAACTGAGAATGAGCGTGATCTTGATGTTCTAATTGAAGTTGATAGAGAAATTCCACTTCACAGAAGTTGATATCGAAAAGAATGATAATATTCGCTTTCAAAATTTTTTAGCTCGATTTAGAAGAATTAAAAATCAAAAAGCTCATTTCTCTCTTCGGAACAATTTAATTGATCACATGTGGGAAAAATATACATCTCATGCTTCCTTATAAAATATATTGTTCTTATGTTATTTATTTATATTATGTATAATAATTATATTATATGATAATGTTTAATCTATATTAATTAGCAATTGTGTTGAGTTATTGTTAAAACTAAATATTTGGGTAAAATTAGTAAACTAGTAAAAATAAAAGGTGTTATTGATAAATAATGATAAAATAGAAAGAGAATATTTAGAATATTCACTTTTGGAGAAAAAATGAAATAAACCATCGGAAATCATGTTGCTTGATTTTTTAATTCTTTTATATTTTGAAAAAAGAAATGAAGTTTATACCATTGGAAATGTTCTGAATCCTCTTAAGACAATTGGGGGCTCTCCTTTATTACACCATCCATCCCTCTCTTTTATTAGTAAAAATCTAGTTTAGTTTAAAATTTTTCTCTTTAAATCCTTAAATAATTACAATTTCTAAGCTTTCTTTTAATTTTAGGTTAATAATTTGCAGTAACTGGTAGGTGGAAACAGAGTGTAGCAAGCTCCAACGGCTAGCACTAGTTCGCTTGGGACAATCATTTTGGATCTTTATATGAAAAAGTATGAGATAACAAAACAAACTGGAAAATCATGCAAAAGATAACAAAGTCGCAAACCTTGTCCCGTATTGTGCATACTTGGTTGTCTCTTATATCTGGAACTTTTTTACTACACAGGACAGGATTTTAAGCCAAGTATGGAACTGGAATAGGAAGCTAGCTAGCTTCTATCATGAATTCACGATTCTAAATTCATTTAAGCAAGCACTATTGTGAATGTAATGGCAAATGAATCAAGAATACATTAAAAGGCAAACGCAGATCGAAATCATGTTTCTCATTGTATCTTCTGCCGAGAAAGCATATCAAACAAGAAACGAAACGAAACGACCTTCAAGCACGTTTGCCGCTGCTAGGGTTGGACTTAGGGCAGAGATTCCAACGTCCCTTGGCACGTCTGCGTTTGATGGTGGCTCGACCACTAGTGGTTCTCATCCTCAAACGGAAACCATGAGTCCTAGCCAGAGATTTTCTTGATCTGCTCCTCTTTGTCTGACACAGAGCAGCTTTTCCAGCTCTCACCACAAGCCCTCTCCGTTTCTGGCCGTTCACTCCACTTGTTCCGTTGCTGAGATCAAAGGCAATGGACAAACCTGAAAACACACACCCGGAAACAAAATATGAACCATTATAGTTCTGGTAGTATCGTGATAGATTTGTTTTTTTTTGTACCAATCATCAAGGCTTGAACATACAAGGAACATGTAATTGATCATCAAAAAGAGTTCAGACAATGAAGCAGACACAGGAATAACGTTAGAGTGAGATGCAGCTGAATGTAATAACTGTAGTAACAGCCAGGACCACCTAAACACAAACAGGTTCTGCAGATGAGTTGACGATACTAACCAGAAAATGTAGACGACAGGGAGAGAGATGAAGAGAGAAACGAGCAATGGAGCAGCTGAGAAGAAGCTGAGGAGGCGGAAGTGGCAGAAGAGCCGAGAGAAAACGGACTCCGTCTCGAACCAGAGCGGAGAGAAAGCGAAGCGGAAGGGACGCTAATCTTCCCGGCGTTGGAAGCAGGATGCCATAAACGCGACGAAGCTGAAGCTACAACGGAGGTGGATAAGGAAGCAGCCATTGATTTGTTCTTTTCTTATCTCCTTCCTTCCCAATTCTTTTTATACAGGTAATTGGGCTTATGGGCTGAAATACTCAACCCATTGGATATATCTCTTTACCATTGTCTCGTATCATCACAATGACAACGACCCGAGACTC
>CAJHQQ010002853.1:0-56185 GCA_905132885.1 Moricandia moricandioides
AAGCTTAGAACTGTATTTAATATTTGCTGTTTTCGTTTGGGAATCCCTAAGTACTTTGTGCATCACAAGCTGGATCCAGAATCATTAATGCAGCACAAGCTGTCTGAATTATGTGTACTCCATTATTATTATTATTTATTTTGACGTTTATATTTGTTTTTTTTAAAGAATGTTAATTTAATTCAAACAAAAAAAAACTGTTTTACATTTTGTGTTACATCGATATTGAGTGATTTATAAAGATAAACCAACATTCTCATGTTTATTGTGTGGGCCTGATGACGGATAGAAGATAGTTTGTTTCAAACAGTTTTGTCCACCAATTGGATGAGTTGTGTCGCTGACCTTGGCCTCTCTCCATGTTTTCTCTGGTTCTGTTCCTGCCAAAGAGCATACAATGTAGCTTGAAACACATATCGTACAAGGAACACCTCGATCTTGTCTCTGGTTTGATCAGTGAGGAATCGCAAAACTTGTTCCCACTGGTTGGTGTACCAGTGGCTTGATTTTATTTTTATCCCACACTAAGAACGTAACTGTCTGACCATGAAAGCATATGCGACATAGCCTATATGATATCGAGGCTGACTCTTGATTTTTGTTTTCTCCTATAAAACTTATCAGCAGTGGCTTGATGATAAATTTATGATGATATTTTTTCTTCCTATATGTATCTCAGGCTAATCACTTGCGCCTTATCAAAACCGGTACATGAATGCAACTCTCAACAACTTTGTCTTCCTTCTGATATATGAAGTTAGATTTGGTAGGATGAACTCTTGGATTGGTTTTAATCATGTCAGAAGTCTCCCACGACAACTATATAATCTTATACTGCTTGTTGCATTAAATAATTGGCACCGGCATTTTCTAGAAGTATGGTTAGGGATGGTGATTTTAAGAAAATACATTATCTATAATAAAACACAAGTTTTTATTTATTTTTTAGCATTAGAGTGACGTGAACATGTGTATAAGTAATTTTCTAGAACTAACCGTACCTTTTTGAAAAATATTTCATTTATTTTCAATAGAAAAAGAAGGAAAAGCAAATGAATTCTCTAGACAAAAGCCAAAACTTAGTGGGCAGCGAAGCATGGGGTATAGCTAACGTGTAGAAGACCACACGAAATACAACAACTCTTGAAAATGTGATCTCAAATGTTATAAGTTTTTTTTTTGTATGGCCTGAAGCTCTTGCTTTATTAGCCTTATGACAGGCACGGTCCTGCTGGAAAGCATTATAAAATTAAAGTTTTGTACGGTGGTGAATTGTTAGAATTAGTATTTAAGCAAGTCTAGTTTCATCACCATTTCATCAATATAATAACTCATGTCTCTTTTTGCCTTCGTAGATAAAATGATATTCTTCAAAATTCTGCCATTAAGTTTATATAAATTTGTCACAAGAGGGAGATTTAGTTACTTTTATGTAATTTTGATTTTTGATTCAAGGTGATGCTGTCAATGAATACTTCAAGTTGGTGTGTGGATCATATGTGTTCGGTGCCATGACCACCCTCCTGAACTCCTGTAATGCAAGCTCTGTAAGTACATTATTATTATTGTTATAAAATTATATGTTACGTTTGGAACAAAAATATAGAAAAAATCCATTCAAATATTAGCAAGTAAAGTTGTGAATAGGAACAATTAGCATGTTCGATTTTCTGCACCAAATCTTTCAGTAGAAACTGCCTAAACAAACATATCAACGAATTATATTGTGAGAAACAAATAACTCGTCGATATGCTTGTTAGGCAGTTTCAACTGTAGTCATGGAGCCTTTTGGTACATAAAAGAAGAGCATGCCTCTTGGTACACTGACAAGTCACTCCATTCACAACTTCACTTGCTAGATACCGAAACAATATTGAATGAATTATGATTCACTTGTCTATATTTTTTTATTGTTTCTAACATAAATAATAGTATATAATAGTGATAATGATAATGTGCTTATAGATAGAAGCCAAAACTGTGATTAGCTTATCATTTTAAAGAATGTCATCGGTAATAGGATGGTCTTAATCTATCCGTTTAAGTGATCACAAACTCACAGTCACACAATTTCTCACGGTCATATACGTTCGATTACACTCTTTGGTAGTTAATCAGGTGAGTCTTTTTTTTTGGGCTCAAGACAGTTTTAATTTCCCCTAATGCTGATAAAATTTTCAGTGTGGAATAAACAAATTGGTTAACTCATAACAAGAGACTGAAGCCCTAGCATGGCGTGACCAGCAATATACTACTACAACTAGTTTTATGTCACCATTTACAACATCTGAAGCAATTATCCATTCATCTTTAAAGGTCTCTCAGCAAAATCTAACTTATCATTAGGCATATTGTTTGACTTCGTCATTTGTAAGAGTAAAGTATAACCAGAGAACACGTGCGAATTTTACCAACGCAACTCTTAAACAAAAACTTTAACGTCTATTAATTTTGTGAAAACAAAACATTCAAATCGAAACACAGAAACAAAACTACTTGGATCGTTGTCTCATCTTTCGTCTCTTCCTCTTCAATCTCCTCATACGCTTCTTCTTCCACTGATACAACCCAAATGTAACATCTTTTAAACTTTCCCATTTCTATAATCCAAAACATAACTGATGCCCAATACTCACCTTAGCCCTCATGCTGGATTCTCAGGAGCTTAAACCCTTCACTTATCGGATTATGAAGTCAGAGAGATTTTCTCCTAGTAGCCTACTCCTCATTACTCTAGGTTTGGAAGTGCTTGTTAGGAATCTCAAGTTAATCTTGCTGTTTGTTTATAGTTCTAAGTTGTTCTATTGGCTCTTCAATAACCATACACTTATTGACAAAAGGAACTTTACCTCTCGGGCTAATCTTTTAGCACTTGTAAGAAAAAAAAGTAGTGATTAGGCCTGGAGTGGCATATCAATTGGTTTGAGACAAACAAAAGGACGTATAGAGAAGACAAGACACGGCACGAAACATATACTATAGAGTCTAAGACCTAACACGTTTTGGATGATCTCTCTTACCTTTACTTAATTAGCAATTAGCTTACTCACCTCTTTCCTTTAACATACACTTAAACTTGGGCATAAAACTCGTAATCCCAAACTCAAACCGAACTCAAACCGAAAAAACCCGATCTGTATCCGGTTTAAAATGTAAAAAAGTACTTAAATAGATCTTGTAAGGTGTATAAAACATATCTGAACCTCAAGTGTTATTAATTAAACCTGAATGGATAACTCGATAAACCGAAAAACCAAAAAATCCAAAAAAATATCCGAAGAAACTGATCTGAATGTCTAAATTAATATACAATATAAATATATAAAAAATAAATATTTATTTCAAATATTAAATTTCATATTTATTTTGATATGGTATCTAACAATTAGTATTTAAAATTTAAATAAGTACCTTAAATACTCAATTATATATAATAAATATATATTTCTTATATTTTGTTTTTAAATTTTAGATTTTACTTCAGGTATATCCGAACCGAAACGAAAAAGCCCGAATCTGAACGATATATGAGTTTTAAGATGTGAAACTATACCGATGCAAAACCGATGTGTTATATTTGAACTCAACTCATATTTGCAAATTCACTAAAATGAAATCTATGAGATGTTATAAAATAGAACCGAAATCCAAAATACTCGAATAGAACGCCAACGGATACCCGAACATCCGTGCCTAAATAGACTAATCCCATCCAATTGATAGTAGCAAATCAGTAAGCAAACACAAACCCGTCATTATATAGATCATCAGTCCATGACTTTAACAAAGGTAATTAATCAAATCAATAGCCTTAGTTACGCATTAAACAAAGAGAAACAAAATGACAATATTGGTGGGTCCCAGTTACGGACCAAACCAGGTTCGATAGATTAAGTTCGGTAAGAAAAGAAGATAATCGCCGTTCACCGCCGGTAATCAAAATCAATCCCTCCTTCTCTACTTTACCCCCAAACCAAAACAAATCCTCCTCCTCCACAGATTCTTATCCTAAGCCTCCTCCTTCTACTCAATGGAGACGACGCCGGAGACTCGGACGAAATCCCAGTCACAATCCGGCTCCTCCCACCGTCTTCCACCGGGACGAGAGGACTGGTGGAGCGAGGACGCGACGGCGACGCTGATCGAAGCTTGGGGAGACCGTTACGTCAACCTCAGCCGCGGAAACCTCCGGCAGAACGATTGGAGAGAAGTCGCCGACGCCGTTAATTCGACTCACGGTAACGGCAGGCCGAAGACGGACGTGCAGTGCAAGAACCGGATCGACACGCTGAAGAAGAAGTACAAGACGGAGAAGGCGAAGCCTTCTTCGTCTTGGTGCTTCTTCGAGAGGCTCGATTTCTTAATCGGTCCCGTCGCGGCGAAGAAATCTACCGTTGTGAAACCGGCGTTGAAGAATCCGACCGGATCTAAATCGAGTGGAAGCTCTTTGGAAGACGATGATGATGATGATGATGAGGAGGAGGAGGATGATGAGGTGGGTGATTGGGGGTTTGTGGTGAGGAAGCATAGGAGAGTGGAGGATTTGGATCCGAGTGAAGGTGAAGGGTCGTCGTGTAGGGAGCTTGCGAGAGCGATTCTGAAGTTAGGAGAGGTGTACGAGAGGATAGAAGGTGCGAAGCAGAGGATGATGATTGAGTTGGAGAAACAGAGGATGGAAGCTGCAAAGGAGCTTGAGTTGCAACGGATGAACATGTTGATGGATATGCAGATGGAGCTTGAAAGATCCAAGCTTGGTAAACGTAAACTTTGTTGGTCTCTGCTAAGCAAATTGTGAATATATGTTAAAAAAGTTTTCATTTTTATGTGTGTTTTAAAGATTAAAACTTTAGGTAAGCTTCTGAGGTTTCTGATTCTGTTTGTCAAGGTTATATTAGTTGTTGATCATATGATGATGAGTTGCTGAAATGAATTGTACAGGAAAGAAGTTGTAGGGATTAGATTTGTGGAGAAGCTTAATGTGGTAGAGCAAGGAGCAATGGTTGGATCTGAGAGCTCATTCGGAATTGGAGAAACTGTTATTATTCTTACTCACTAGGTTTCAAGTTAGAGCAATGCTTTTTTCTTTTTCTTCTTCTTATTCTGTTTCATTCTCTTCTTTAGGGTACATTGGTAGCATAGCAGATGGGTGAAAGAAACTCTTGTAGTAATCTGACAGACATATCAACATGTACTTTTGTCAAGTGTTAATGTATTATGGCTTGTGTATCAATGCTTGCAGTTTCAAAGAATGCTCTTTTCTCTTCTTTTTTTTTTTTTGCGATCTGCAATATATAAATCTAAAAATCCACATATAGTATGTATATATATCCTTTTCTGAACTCATGTGGTGCTTACCGTGTTGATCTGGATCGTCTGTTTGTTGCTCTGATGACGTCTATGCAGTTGATGTTAAGATAACAAAAGAGGGGGAAAGACAACACATATTTGATTGAGCTGAGTAGTTTACAACGCAAGGAACAGAGTTTTCAATTACAGAGAAACAAAGAAGTTTGCTAAAAATGTAAAAAGAAACAGAGATATAGACAAAATCAAAATACACACCAAGCTTATACCAGAAACAATAACCCAAATTTTTACTAATCCAGATTTGGACATGGTGGTTCCTTTGAATTTCTTCTTTCAGATTCTCCAGCCATGTTATAAAAGACCTATGTATAACAAAAAGGTTTATTCAGGTGATTTTCTTATAAGTTTTTTTTTGTTTCATCAAAAGGTTTGCTAACAAGTTGATTTAAAACGTTGGAATATTACCTCTTTAATGAGTTGTGGTGGTGCTGCGTCTGCGTTTGCTTCGGACAAAAGGGTTCATGAACCACTCTGGTTTGTAGGAAACAAGTATGTATCCAATCACCCATCCAAAGGCAATACCAGGTATGACTCCTATTACAGCTGCTATCCAACTCAACACCTCTTCTTCTTCTTCTTCTTCTGATTCCGGAGTTTCATGTGGTGTTGGCGTGTGAATATCTCTGCAAATTTCATCAAGAGAAGGGCCAAAAAGTCCCACGTTACCCTCAAAGGAAGTGCAGTTCAGCCTTCGAAACTGAGTGCCTCCTGGTACTAGACCTGAAAGCTTGTTATGAGAGAAGTTCATGTACGAAAGGAACGAGAGTCCCCCTAGCTCTTGCGGTATTTCTCCTGAAAGCTGGTTTTGGGAAACGTCAAGTGACTCAAGAGCTGTCAGGTTTCCCATAGATGAAGGGATGTGGCCAGTGAAAGCATTGTTGGACAAGTTGAGCACAAGAAGCTCTTTCAACAGACCGATGGACCTCGGGATCTCTCCTTCAAATTTGTTTCCTGAAAAGTCGAGTGCTGTGTAGATTTTCAGGATACGCACTAGCTCCATCTCTAAACCTTTATTCATCAAAACTAATGAATCCTCGTAATAGCCATCTCCCATGTACATATCATCCGGCTGAATATAATAAACTGTCCCAAGTGAGGACATAGCACTCCAGTTCACAAAGAAGTCTGATGGCAAAGATCCATTGAAGTGATTGTGCGATATGTCAATGATTTGCAACTTAGGGAACGAAGTTTGATGTATCGGGCCATGGAAAGCATTGGAGCGTAACACAAGAATTTTTAACTCTTGTAGAGAACTCAACCAAAACGGAAACGTATCATTGATCATGTTGCTTTCAACGTTCAGAACTTCAAGATAAGAGGAATTGATCAAAGATTTTGGAAGCTTACCCGTCAGTTGGTTATGACCGACGTCAAGCGTTCTTAAGTTTTCAAATATATTCTCCGGAAGACCTCCATGAAGATGATTTTGACCAAGGTTTAGATATAAAAGAGAACGGTTGAGATTCCCCATACACTGAGGGATTGAACCACTGAAGTTGTTGTTCGATAAATCAAGAGTGGCAAGACGGCGCCAACCACATATGAAAGAGGGAATCTTTCCCGTGAAATTATTGTTGGAGGCAAAGAAATATCTCATAAATAGCCCATGTTTCGTTGAGTTTTGGAAGCCGGTGAAAGTGTTGTTGGAAAGATTCAGATAATCCAGGTTTGGTAGCGTCCATAACCAGCCAGGCACTTGTCCTTTGATTTTATTGTTGGAAATGTCTAGCCACTGCACATTTTGCAATCTTACAAACTCCGGAAGCTCGGTGATACCGCAGCCTGACAAGTACAACTTATACAAAGAAGAGGGATCTGAAACTGGACTCTTCTTTGTGAATGAAACATGGTTGCCTGAGAGATCCAACCCACCGAGCCTCTTAAAATATGACAAGAAATCATTCAAGTCAATCGTAGTGGTCGTGTTTAAATGGGATAAGTCAAGATCTCCGAGCCACTTGAGATGTGAGAAGATACTAAAGTCAACTGGACCTTGTGTCTTGTAATGGGAAAGTTGAAGTCCGGCAAGGTTGGTAAATTTGGCCACTAAAACGATTTCCTGAAAGGTCTAGAGTGGTTAAAGAATGAAGGTTTTGAAGACTGCTATTGGAATGAAATCGGCCATCTAGGTAGCTACAACTAAGGTCTAGCTTGATCACTTCACCAGACTTGGCATTGCACGTGATACCCTCCCAATTACAGCAGTCGCTGTTATTCATCCATGACTCTGTCTTCCCATGAGGCTTAATACCACTATTAATACAATAATAATAAGCAGAAGAAGAGTTTAGAACCTCAAACTCGTTCTTGAACTGGAGAAGTGCATCCCTTTGTCCCGGACGACATAGGTGCGTAGTAGGAACCGCAGACACGTCCTCATAATTGTAGCCGAATAAAAAAAGTATGGAAAGAGTAAGAGAAATGGTACTCGTTATGTTCCAAAAGCCTTTCATTAATTCTTCTTTTTGAATATCACAAATGAAAGAGCAAAAAGTGGTGATGGGTAACATGCTTCCATTACACATCTCCTTATGTACACAACATCTGTGGTGTTTATTCCACAAAGAAATAGAAAATCTTTGTGTCGGATAGTCAAATTTCCACACATATTGGTCCCCTACACAAATGAAGCACCGGTACGGCAATCAATAGCTGTCTCATTTATCGGATACGTTTCAGAGATGGGTACAGCACGGGGACGACTCAGAAACGTCCCTGCGAGCATTCTAGGGGCGGGAAGAAACCTGTCAGTGTAACGGTCGTGTGGTTGTTTTTAGGTTCGGTCCGAAGCTACTTTGGGAAAGCAGTGGACCTACAACACAACACGGTGTCTACGTTGTATTATTACCGTTGGGAATTCTATATTAATCTCCCCTAATTAAGAAAAATGTTATGTATAGATGGTACAGAATACACAAAATAATGCAAATAAACATATATTTCCGTAATGGTACGTCATCATACTGGGAATCCTAACTTGATTTATTAGTTTTAATTATTTTTTTTTGAATTTCTAGGAAATTCGGAAACCACAACATTTAATATTGGTTTCGTCACAGCTGTCACTCAAATTGGGACCTCTGACACAATAGCCGGAATCATTTTCATTTGAGCTAATGACATCTGATTTTAATTACTACATGAGTTCAACTTAATAAATATTTTATTAATTTGTAAGATTTTTGTATATTTAAAATACTTTTACATTTATATCAGTGTTTTTAAATTCAACTCGAATCTGTGGTTAGCTAGTTAATCATGTGATCCGATATTTGGTTTTGGTTTTAAAAATATCCATATTTAAAACCTGTGAAAATCACTAAAACTCGAGACTAACTGATTGACTTAATGGATGACTAAGGAAGAAAACAATCCATGTGAAGATTCTTTATAGTTTTTGAAATAGTTTTTGGTTTTTGTTTTGGAAAAATTTCAGTTTTAACATAAGTTTCATATCACTTTTCAAATTCAGTATTAACGAATAAATATTTAAAAAAATACTTTAAATTTATGACGAAAATATATTAAACTATTTTTTTAAAATATTTATAAAATATTTAGAAACTCAAGTCCACCCCTTTAACACTAAACTCTAAACAATAATCATTAAAGTGTAAATCCAAATGTTAATATATTTTTGATTGAGAGTATTTTTGAAAAGTGATATTTAACTTGTGGTATTTTTAACAATTTTTCTTTTGTATTTTCAAAAATTATTTTTACCCAATCAAAATTCTGGTTTTTGTTTTTGGTGTTTATAAAAACCATTTTTTGTCCATCAAGTTTTTTGGTAAATAGATTCCTTAAAATTTAGGAAAACTAGTTTTTAAAGTTTTAGTCAATTTATGAAGAAAAAATAAAAATCCATTTTTGTGGGTTTTTAATAATAAAAACGAATATTCTTCCTTTTAAGAACAAAGGGGTACATTTTAATTAACTAATGACTAAATAATAATACTTTATAAACCTAAACATCTAATACAATTTTTGGTACAAAAGATATCATTTTAGCAATAATGTGTAATAATTTATTTGTGTTTCATGTCAAAATAATGTTCTATACGTATATATAATATTAACTAGTTACAATTGGCTATTAATTGATATCAATGAAATTATTTAATAATTATTAGAAGCATTAAACAATAATATAAATTATAAAACATAAAATTTCATTAATAAAATATATTATATTAACTTAAAAATAAAAAAATTCTATTTAAATTTTATAATTTAAAATTATTTTTACAAGAATTTTATAAATAATTTCCATATTTTAACATATTAATATTGTATAATTTATAGATATTTTATGATTTGTAGTTTAGTATAATATAATTTTCTTTAAAATATAAAAACTAAAACATGTTATTATATTTTGTATTTTTAAACAATAATCATTATATTCTAATAAAATTTAATAGTTACTTTTAAATGTTTTATTTATATTTTCGTTGTATTTTTTATAATAATGTATTACTTATTTTTTAAAAACTTAAAAATCATAGCAAAACTAAAAACTAAAATCAAAAGCTGAAAATTAAAAATAAAAATAAAAAGCTAAAAATCAAAAACTAAAATCTAAAGAAAATTATTTTGGTGACAAAATAAAATTTAAAATTTAGATTAGTTAACCCAAAAGGTATAAATGTATATTTATACCTTTTAATAAATTTTATTTTAATCATTTTTTCATTGAAAACTATTTTG
Organism: Moricandia moricandioides; assembly: GCA_905132885.1. Lineage (NCBI taxonomy): Eukaryota > Viridiplantae > Streptophyta > Magnoliopsida > Brassicales > Brassicaceae > Moricandia > Moricandia moricandioides. The sequence goes on from CAJHQQ010002853.1 coordinate 10,082, forward strand.
GTGACAATTTTTTTTAGATCTATCTTATGGTATCCCTCTTTTAACTCTCTAGCTTTTCTTTTTAAGAAAATATCAGACTTTTGATAACTTTAAATATCACTATGAATGAAAATTATTTGAAAACATAAATATCAGTATAATAAAAAATATAGTGTCATTTTAGTAATGTTATTAATATAAATACATTAATTATCTTTTCATATTTCACTTAATTTAACAATTTCATTAATTATATTACCTTAACAATACATCATATTATCAATTATATTACCATAATAATAATAGTGCATAATTTTATTTATTAGTTAACCAACATTAACCATTAACTTTGTGCGAGTCATAAAATAAAAAATATAAAATAACTAAGTTTTTATATAGTTAAACGTTCGGTTTAGTTTGTTTTACTAAAACTTCTTTTTATTTAAGTTTCAATTGGTGGAAAATTATGTAGCCAAAAACATAATTCAAAAGAAATATTTTGTGAATAAAATAATAACTTAAATCAAAATAATAAAATGTATTACATTTATTATTACTTATATTTCACTACATATAATTATTTTAGTAAATAAAAACTCTTTATATTTAACTTAATTTAGCCAAACACATAGAAAGAGTATTTTTTATTAGTTATAAAATCAATTAGGCATGAACATTGGCTATCCATTTAAGTATAATTGTTCTTTTCAGGTACCGTTTTTTTTTTGAAATTAGACCTCGCTTGAATATTATAAATTTATGTGTGAGTTTTGAGTTGAATACTTTTGGGTCTCGAAGAATTTGGTTCAGGTCTTTTAAATACAATTAGTTGTATTACGAGTTACAATACATCTAAATTATATAACATTAATTACAAAAACAAATATCAATATATAAAAATATAACTAATAATACATGCGCGGATCAAGTTTAAAATTAAACTTATAGTAAATATTTTATTGTTGTATCCCAGCTGTATTTGTATCTATTTTTTTAGTTTTGTTGTTTTCGTCCTCATTCTCGTCTTTGTTTCTAGTCTGTGTACCTGTATTAGTTATTACGTAATCCCTATATTAATTACAAAAGAAATTGTCCACACTCAAAGAAGAAGTAATTTACGAAATCTTATTTTGATTAGGTTTATATTTGGATTTAAACAAAAGTTTAGGAGACCCATGGCATTTCTGCAAACTCCACTGACTATGACATTAGTAGTTTAGTACTAATACAGTTAGTAAAATAACTCAAAACTGAGAACAAAACATGAGCTAAGCACAGATTTGTACAATGAAAGTGATCAGAAAGAGCTACGGTTAGGATTTGAGTTGTGAGTTGTTTAATACTAAGCTGGATGAGTCGTCAGATATGTCTCTCTACTAATGAGTATCGAGGAGGCAGAGAAAAATGTACAGGCTTGGTAGTGCAAAAGTTTGATTCATTGGTGTTGTTTTTTTTTTTTTTGTAAATGTAAATTGACTGTTGCTGAAGATAAAATAATTCTATAGGAATTATATGCATAGTTATTTACACACAATGATTATCTCTGTAAGTGCGTTCAGCTTGTGCCACTTTTTTAGAATGGATATATTCTTCCGATTTGAGTGATAAGACGAATTGGTGACAACTTTAAGGTTTGGTATTTGATGTATATATTGGTGACAATAATCTAAGTAGTATGACAATGTTTTCTTGAGCCAGTATTGCAGAACCCAGTTTTGGCTCTGTTTTAGAAATAGTGAGGTTCTTCAAGGAGACAATCGTTGTTCAACCTCCATGTCATTTGATATGTCAAAACACACGTAATATACTTTGATGGACACCCAAAATTAAACCAATTTATTATGGCGTAACGAAACGAAGAACAGTGCCGTATAGCACAAGCATTGGACTTGCATTTATTCTCAGACATTAACAGACTCGCAAAGTATTCAATTAACAAAAACAAGAAAAGAAAAGAGACGTCGTTGTAAAAATAGAAGAGTGCCGTATAGAACAAGGAAAAGAGGGCGAGCAAGAGCAATATCATGTTGAAGCTCAAGCATTTTCTTCAGGAACCTCACTGAGAAGCTTACTTACGTTACTGGCTCCAAAGACTTTGTGGACATTGGAGAAAGTTATGGGGTGGCTTGAAGATGAACTAGACCGTGGCTCATGCCCTCTCATCTCAAACTCCTTTTCTGTAAATGTTACCTCTCGTGTATTCAAGTTTTTTTCTCTCTGATTCCTTTATATATTATTAGACTCTTGTAACTTTTTGTGTGAAGACGATTGTTTTTGTAGGTAATAAAGAAGGAAACACAATGGGACAAGGCATGGACTTATTCATGAATTGTGCTGGCTTGAGCCTTTACTTGCTAATAACATGATTCCCTCGTAGGTTGAAATACAAGCTTGTAGGTAACCAAGCTTGTATTGATTTATCTATTGATTTATCTTTGAAACAGAAAGTAACCAATCAGTTTGATGTCTCTTTTTGAGATTGTGGACATTAAAACAATGAGAAGCAAGACTTGAGATGAGATGAAAAGTCAATCACGAAAAATATAAAATAGATTTCACACTGATCCAAGAGGAATTTCCTTATAAAGTGGACGATGATCGTTCAAAGCAAATTGAATTGAGCACATATCTTTTTGGTTACTAAGTAATACCCTAAGATATATCTACAATAGTTTTTGTCAATAAAATATTAGATCTTAAGGAAAAAGTAATTAAAATAGATTTTATTAAAGGGTGTCAATAGACATTTATACTTTTTGGGTTAACTAATCTAGATTTATGGTTTAAAATTATGGGGTAGAGTTTTGGAGACTAAGTTTAAAATTAAAAAAAAATAGAATAACATTCAAATTTTTAAAATAAAAAAAATATTATTTTAATCATTTTTAAAGTATTTTTTATGATAAAATGTTTAAAAAATTTATTTGAATGATTTGACCTTATTAATTTAGTTTATACATATATAGGAAAATATATAAATCACGCATTAGAAACAAGGGAGTGTGGAAATGGAGAAGATAAGACATTGACAAGATGACTGAGAAAATAAAAATCCCACCACCACCGACCTTTTTTTTCTGAACAACCGAATACTAAATTTAAGCTTTAAAACGGTATTGCAGAGTTAGGATTACAACCAGTGGAGAAGCTACATGGACAAAGAATGGGGCAGTTGCCCACCATGATTTTTTAAATTTAATTTTTTAATGAATGCCCCTATGTATATTTATATTTTCTTAACAAATTTTATGTTTGCTCCAGATCATTCTAATTTCTAGATTCATCACTGATTACAACTAGCTGATTTTGCAATAAGATCAGCCACAGATTTCAAACTATGAAGAATAAAGAAGAAGTGTAGAAATGTAAAAGTAGAAGACAGATTTGTTGAATGATGCCTATTTTTTCTCAAACCACAAAACAAAAAATGTGAGAAAAGAAGAAGTAAAAAGTCAAGCTGTTTTTGGTATGTTAAAGTCTTTGAGTTTAGAGAATACTCTCTCTTCTCTTCCCTCTTATTATCAAACACATATCTTTCAGAGGGAAGAAGATATATGTTTCTTTTGTTTTAGTTTTGGTGTATAAAAGTTTCGATGTTTTGATCGATATTTAAGTTTAGCTAGGCGATTTTTTGTTGTGCTTTCAAATTCAAACGGAGCTCTTCTTCAAGATTTTGCTTTTGTCTCTGTTTTACTTTGATTAATAAATTTCCGATTATAGTAGATCGGACGTCATGGCTTCTTCATTGGATTTATTATTATTATTCCTCAACTTTTTCTTTTATCGGATTTGACCAGTTTCGATGAGGGTAACTTCGCGCCTCTTCAGTCCATCAGTCCTTAGTGGGGTGGCAAAAGAATCTCCGGTTTGAGTTTCACCAGAGACTGATGAACCCTGTCCGAGTGAAAGTGTTTTTTATGGGCGGGTTTTCTGGGTTCAGATAAGGTTTTTTTACCTATGGCAACATCCTTAAGCGAAAGGAACATAGTTGTTCAATTACAGAGAAAACAAAAGAAGTAGAGAGAAAACACACCAAGATGAACAGGGAACAATAACAGAGAAACAAACAAGTTTACTAACAGAGTAAAAAAAAGTAATGAGAAAGCACACGAAGCTAAACCAGAAACGATACCCTGGATCGTAGTTAATTTGGATTTGGACATAGTGGTTGATTTGAATTTCTTCTTTTTGATTCCTCAGATAGGTTAGAAAAGACCTGTACAAGAAAAAAAAAGGTTTATTCAGGTGATTTCACTATAATATTTTTGGTTCTTCAAATGTTTGCTAACAAGTTGAATTAAAACTCTGCAATATTACCTCTTTAATGAATTGTGGTGGTGCTGCGTCTGCGTTTGTTTCGGACAAAAGGGTTCATGAACCACTCTGGTAAAAGTATGTATCCAATCACCCATCCAAAGGCAATACCAGGTATGGCTCCTATTGCAGCTGCTATCCAACTCAACACCTCTTCCTCTTCTTCTTCTTCTTCCTCTTCTTCTGGTTCCGGCGTTTCATGAGGTGTTGGCGTGTGAATATCTCTGCAAATTTCGTCAAGTGAAGGGCCAAAAAGTCCCTTGTTATCCTCAAAGGAAGTGCAGTTCAGCCTTTGAAACTGAGTGCCTCCTGGTACTAGACCTGCAAGCTGGTTATGAGAGAAGTTCATGTAGGAAAGGAAAGAGAGTTCTCCTAGCTCTTTAGGAATTTCTCCTGAAAACTGGTTTTGGGAGACGTCAAGTGACTCAAGAGCCGTCAAGTTTCCCAGAGATGAAGGGATGTTGCCGGTGAAAGCATTGTTCGACAAATTGAGCACATGAAGCTCTTTCAATAGACCGATGGACTTTGGGATCTCTCCTTCCAATTTGTTTCCTGAAAAGTCGATTGCTCTCAAGTTTTTTAGGATACGTTGTAATTCCATCCCTAAACCTTTGTTCATCAACACCATTGAATCATGGTAATAGTAATATCCCATGTACATTTCATCCGGCTGATCATAATAAACTGTCCCAAGTGATGACATAGCACTCCACTTCACAAAGTAGTCTGATGGCAAAGCTCCACTGAAGTTATTGTGTGATATGTCAATGATTTGCAACTTAGGGAACGAAGTTTGACTTATCGGTCCATGGAGGGCATTGGAGCTTAATACAAGAATTTTTAGCTCTGGTAAAGAACTCAACCAAAATGGAAACGTATCATTGATAATGTTGCTTTCCACCTTCAGAACTTCAAGATTAGAGAAACCGATTAAAGATCTTGGAAGTTTTCCCTTCAGTTGGTTATGACCGACGTCAAGTGTTCTTAATCTTTCAAATATATTCTCCGGAAGATCTCCATGCAGACGATTTTGACAAAGGTTTAGATCTGTAAGAGTATACTTGAGATTTTCCAGACAAGGAGGGATTGAGCCATTGAAGTTGTTGTTTGATAAATCAAGAGTGACAAGAGATCCCCAACCACATATGAAAGAGGGAATATTTCTTGTGAAATTATTGTTGGAGGCTAACAAGGTCATTAAAGATAGCCCATGTTTCGTTGAGTTATCAAAGCCGGTGAAAGTGTTGTTGGAAATATCCAGGTAATACAGATTTGGTAGCGTCCATAGCCAGCCAGGCACTTGTCCTTTGATTTTATTGTTGGAAATGTCTAGCCTCTCCATATTTTGCCATCTTACAAACTCCGGAAGCTCGGTGATGTTGCAGCTTGACAAGTGCAACTTATACAACAAAGGGGGATCTGAAACTGGACTCTTGTTTGTGAATGAAACATGGTTGCCTGAGAGATCCAACCAACGGAGCCTCTTAAAATATGACAAGAAATCATTCAAGTCAATCGTAGTGGTCGTGTTCAAATAGAATAGGTCAAGAACTTGGAGACACTTGAGATGCGAGAAGATACTAAAGTCAACTGGACCTTGTGTCTTGTAGTGGGAAAGGCGAAGTTGGACAAGGTTTGTGAATTTTGATATCGTGCTCGGAATTGGACCGCTCAAGTTGTTATTGCCAACGTCTAACACTAGTAGCTTAGGTGGTGAAGATATATTCCCAAACTCAAGAATACCGTTAAGTTGGTTATTAGCCAAAATAACAGTATTCATAGAAGGAAGGGTGAAGAGGGAAGAAGGCAGGGTTCCACTGAAAGCGTTGTGACTTGCTATAAAAATCGTCAGTTTGGATAATGAACTGATGTTAGGAGGAATTGGGCCTGTGAACTGATTGTAACTGAGTGCTAAAGATGACAACTCCGTCAGATTCAGTAGTGCAATGGGAAAGCTTCCATTGAGCTTATTGCCTCGAACATATAAGCCGGTCAGCTGGTTTAGATTGCCCAAAGAAGATGGGATTTCACCAACAATATTGTTGTAAGAAAGGCTAAGATGTGTGAGCTTATAAAGGTTTGCAATAGAAGATGGAATCTGACCCGAAATTTGATTAGAAGAAAGGGCAAGATGGGTGAGATGAGAAAAATTTCCAATCAAAGATGGAATCTGACCCGAAAAACTATTATCTGAAAGATCAAGAAAGTTGAGATAAGAAAGGTCTACTATCGAAGAAGAAATGAACCCGGTGAAACTATTTTGCGAGAGTTTGAGAAAGGTAATATGAGAAAGGTTTCTAATTAAAGATATGATTTGACCACTAAAACTATTTCCTGAAAGGTCTAGAGTGGTTAGAGAATGAAGGTTTTGAAGACTGCTATTGGAATGAAATCGACCACCTAGGTAGCTGCAACTAAGGTTCATCTCGATCACTTCACCAGACTTGGCATTGCACGTGATACCCTCCCAAGTACAGCAGTCGCTGTTACTCATCCATGACTCTGTCTTCACATGAGGCTTAATACCACTATTAATACAATAATAATAAGCAGAAGAAGAGTTTAGAACCTCAAACTCGTTCTTGAACTGGAGAAGTGCATCCCTTTGTTCCGGACGACACAAGTGCCTAGTAGGAACTGCAGACACGTCCCCATAATTGTAGACGAACAAGAAAAGTATAGAAAGAGTAAGAGAAATGGTACTTGTTATGTTCCAAAAGCTTTTCATTCTTCTTTAAGCTTATTTAACTTTCTTGAATATGAAATAATGAAAGAGCGGAAAGAAAAGGGAAATTGGTGATGAATAACATGCTTCCATGCCCATCTCTTTATACAAACAATTATAGACTGTGTATTTATTACACACAGAAAAATCCACCATACATCACTTCAAAAGCAAGTCTTTGTGTTGAATAATCAATGTTCATACATATTGGTCCTCTAAATTAAATACAATCAATTTCAAAAAAAAAGTTCCAAAAAAGTTTCAAGGTAGACAAGGTTGGTAAATTTTGATATCGTGGCTGGGATTGGCCCTCTCAAGTTGTTATTGCCAACGTCTAACTTTCGTAACTTAGATGGTGAAGATATATTCCCAAACTCAAGAATACCGTTGAGTTGGTTATCAGACAATTCAACAGATTCAATAGAAGGAATGGTGAAGAGAGAAGAAGGCAGGGTTCCAGTGAAAGCGTTGTTATTTGCATAAAACATCGTCAAGCTGGATAGTGAAGTGATGTTATGAGGAATTGTTCCTGTTAACTGATTGTCATAGAGTGATAAATATGACAACTCTGTCAAATTCAGTAGTGCAATGGGCAAGCTTCCATTGAGCTTATTGGGACCAACATCTAATCTGGTCAACTGGTTTAGATTGCCAAAAGAAGATGGGATTTCTCCAACAATATCGTTCTCAGAAAGGTCAAGATAAGTGAGGTTATAAAGATTTCCAATAGAAGATGGAATCTTACCCGAAATTTGATTAAAATGAAGGTCAAGATAGGTGAGATGAGAAAGATTTCCAATCGAAGATGGAATCTGACCCGAAAAACCATTATATGAAAGGTCGAGAGAGGTGAGATAAGAAAAGTCTACTATTGAAGAAGGAATGAACTCGTTGAAACTATTATATGAAAGGTCGAGATCGGTGAGATGAGAAAGGTTTCCAATTGAAGACATGATTTGACCACTGAAATCATTACGTGAAAGGTCTAGAGTGGTTAGAGAATGAAGGTTTTGAAGACTGCTATTGGAATCTAACCGGCCACGTAGGTAGCTGCAACTAAGGTCTAGCTTGGTCACTTCACCAGACTTGGCATTGCAGGTGATGCCCACCCAATTACAGCAGTCGCTGTTATTCATCCATGACTCTGTCTTCCCATGAGGCTTAATACAATAATAATAAGCAGAGGAAGAGTTTAGAACCTCAAACTCGTTCTTGAACTGGAGAAGTGCATCCCTTTGTTCCGGACGACACAAGTGCGTAGTAGGAACCGCAGACACGTCCTCATAATTGTAGACGAATAAGAAAAGTATAGACAGAGTAAAAGAAATGGTACTCGTTATGTTCCAAAAGCTTTTCATTCTTCTTTAAGCTTATTTAACTTTAAAATGATAGAGCAAAAAGAAAAGGGAAATTGGTGATGAGTAAACATGCTTCCATGGCCATCTCTTTATAACAAAATAGTAGACTGTGTTTTTATTCCACACAAAAAAAAAAATATACACAGAGAAAAATCCAATATTCATCACGTCGAAAGCAAAATCTTAATTTGTGTCCACACATATTGGTCCCCTTCACTAATTACAAGATTTTAAAAAGAAAATTCTTCACACCAAAGAAAACGTTAGTTTGCTTAGGTCTATATTTTTTTGGATTTAAACTAACGTTTACGAGAGACCCATGCTTATTGACCCCAAAAAAGAACTAACGTTTACGTGACCCATGCATACAATAAATATCCACAGAGTATTCATCACGTCCAAAGCAAAATCTTTGTGTCCGATTGTTCAATTTCCACACATATTTATTGGTCCCCTTCACTAATTACATGATATTTTTCTTTTAAATGTCCACACCAAAAGATGACGTAACATGTCTTAGTTTGCTTAGGTTTATATCTATTCTATTAAAATAAAATCATGGTCTATGTCTAGCTATTTATTCTCTCTATTTAATGAACCACTTATTATTATATTTTATATAACTATATTTAATTTTATTTAAACAGTAACTATCACAATATTATAAAAACTCATATACATATTACTTATTATTAATATGTAACCCTTACTTTAACTCCTAATCTTTCGGAACCCACCTCTAATTGGTTACAAAGATATATCTAAATGAAAAAAATAAATAATGGTCGACCAATAACGTATCACATGCTAATCAATCATATTAATCCACTCAAATATAATTCTCTTATTAATTCTTTTACTAATAGATTTACCACTCATATAGATTTTTTATAAACACGTGGAACCCAAGGTATTTATCCTTTTTAAAACCTTACAACCAATTCTTGTAGCTATTATTTAGTTCTTTGGTTTTGTGTCTTGTGTTTTATAATTAACTTATCAGATATTAAAAATTAATTTTTATAAAAAGATTTCAAGAATTTTTTTCGGTTTTGGGTACGGGCTGGATTTGATATTTGTTTTCGGATATAACACTTTAAGAATCGTTCAAGTACATAAGTCATGTCTAATAGAGTGTGAAACTTTAATTTTCAGGTCAATTGCGAGTTGGATTTTTTGGTTAGGAATATTCTTGACTAAATTATGGCATGTAACTACTAAAAAGTATAATAAGTATGTTGCAAACTTCTGAAATAAAATTGAAAAATTATTTCTGAAATGCATATAGTAATAATTATGCAACTAAAAATATTTAATATATTTATCAAAAAAATAAATTAAATTAAATTAATATTAATTAAAAATATAATTACTAAAAATATATAAAAATTAAATTTCTCAAAAAAACTAAAACAAAAAATATACCCGCTTTTTTTAAAAGGCTGGAACAGAATCTAGTTTGGATTTAAACTAACGTTTACGAGACCCCATCCCTATGCATATTGCATATACTGTATTTTAAGTATTAATTGAGATAACTGCTAAACTAGTTTAATTTGATGACGTTTCAAAATAAGAAGGAATTTTAGTAAGAACAAAAAGAAATATCAACGTTTTCAAGAAAAATCAACGGCTACACAGTCTTATTTTTGGTTTATTCCTCATGACTTCCAAAATGAGAAATATATGCAAACATGAACTTAAAAAAAAAAGAATCAACTCTTTTCTGAGAATAAATCAAAATGAACAAAATATCAAATAGTGAGAACATTCTTCATGACAGAATAATCAACTCTTCCTCTTGAATGTACTCACGATCGAACCATATCATAGTGATGAGTTCATTATTCAACTACTCGATCGTGTTCTTGTTTCTTCATTATATGGATGGTTTTGTTTATATACATCAAATAATGCAATACAGCATTGTGTTTTTATAATTTTAAATTTAATTCTGAAAAGCGTCTTCGATGATAATTTTTTTTTTTTTATGGATGTAACTAAATTGGTGAATCATTTTCTTGTATATTTGTTACTTCGTCTCCGTAATAACAAGTTTTGGGTGATAATCATCTCGCTTTCATTCTATAAATATACAGAATAGAGAACCAGAACTTCCATACAGAAAAGACTAGTTGATAAGATCTTTTTAACATAAATAAACTATGAAACCAATCACAAATACTGAAAATTAGGTATTATTTTTTATCCATCCTTAAGAATAGTGTAACTGAGCAGATTAAGTCGTCGAGTAAATCATCTAACATGAAGATTTTTTTTTAATTATAAAATACAAATAAATTAATAAAAATCATGTACATAATTTTTTGTAAAATTGCAGGCTAATCTGAATAAGTTCAGTTTTTTTATTTCTTTTCTCCCTTTCTAGATTTATTTTTAAATTATTTATTGTTTCATGGTCTAAAGCAACCTACGAGAGACCTTCTAGTTCAACGACAAGGTTAGGGGAATCATCCAGCTCTCTCCATGAACCATCTTCACCACACGGTTGAACTACAAAGCTGACTCCTTTCACGTCTGAATCCATCACCAGTTCAGAAACGTAATAGGATGGTACGTGAGAGATTCCGAGGAACACTCTCTCGCTTCTTGGTTTCTCCAGAACCTTCCTCGATCTTAGTACATCAGTTGACTTCAAATTCTCTGTATACACATTGTACACTTGAGAAACATAATCTTCAAGGTTTTTCTGTCTCCATTCTAGCTTCAACCTGAGGATCTTTGAACCGGAATTACGTGGTACAAGCTCTACGTTATGAGCCTCGATGACCCATGATGAGGCTGGAGGTAAGGAAACGAGGTTTTGCTGGAGCTGAACATGATGATCTTTGATTGAGATGTGACCGAGCAATGCAACGTACTCTGATGTCTTTGTCGAGTGCTCTGTTCTGTAGCAAAAGGCAGATATTTCAGTCAGTGTGTGTCCATCCATGACAAGGCTTGTCTCGTGTATTGTCCACTCGGATAGAGTCTGCCCCGATGTGACAAGGCACTTCAAGAAGATGTGATCGAATCTGGGGGTTGGTTCTTGTGGCGCCACAAGTATGGATTTAGTCTCGTGCGATAAGGATGAGAAACAGAGCAGGAGTCCAAGTTTAGATGTTTCATCTGATTTCACCTGCATCCAAATCCAAGATCCTCCATTAGTAGAGAAACAAGAAGATCTGATAATGTGATGTATCTAAAAGCAGAGGGGCTTACAGAGTAGGAGATTGTGATGTGGGAAGAAGAAAGGTGAAGAAGAGGTTTAAAGAGCCTTGCTGTGAAATACACATCTCCATCGAGTCTTCCTTTAAAAACAATGTTCCCTCCTCCGTTATAAGATGCCTCTCTAGCACTAAACAAATTCATGTGCTTATTATACTTTTGCATATGAATGCATCTTAATCAACAAGAAGTCAAAAACATTTTTTAAGCATCAGGGCCAGAACTCACTCATTAGTGACCTGGATGATATCAGTGTTGTCTTCCTTGAACTCTAGGAGTGGCTGAAGTGAATAACACAACAAAAGACATCGATCAGATGAGAGGAGAGACAAACTTAGATCAAGAAGTTAAGTTTGCTGTTGTGGAAGATAAGATGGTTGAACCTGAAGACTTTGGCAAGAAATGTTGTACCATGGAGCATCAGATAACTGGCGACCCTCGAGTGAAACATGGTAACCAAAGCCCTTGATACACGAGAATAGAGATTTTCAGAACATGACTGAACATAAATACTAACCAAGATAGTCGATGCATACTTTACCCTTGTGACGTTATTGCAACAAAAGATAAGAAGAAAGACGAAATCAATCTCACTTTTACCTGATTGAAATCCGAGTAAAAAGGCAAAACTTGTGGATAAGTATGGACTATTCTCCATGACTTCTCAACAAGTGACCACCATCTGAAGAGAAAAAGCATGACCAATAATAAGATCCGGCATTTCCTTTACAACAATATTTTAAGTTCAACATTGAAAGACGCCAAAGCAATGCAAAAGAAGTATTACTTATTCTGAGCTGTGTGAAAATTAGGTGGTTGTGCAGTCTCATATACCCATCCAGGAGCAAAGATAGCAGCTGATACATTGTTTCTCTTGAGCAAATCAAGAGCAGTATTAACCTATCATATATAGATTAATGGGACAATGTAAGAAAAGTTTATGACATATTATTGGTGTTCTCAAGAGTTTCTGAAACATACAGTCCATTGACCACCACCAAAGGAGCCGCGACCAAAGACATCAATTCCCATGTAGACATCATATTTTCTGTCCCCCGCAACTTCAGCTGATAGTTTGGGGTAACTCTCCTAAAACATCATCATCACCCACTCAATTAACAGTCATATAGAAAAAAACACAAACTAAAGAAATTGATCACCAAAAGGGTACCTTCCATGTATAGTTCATGAAGATTCCATCGCACAAGTCAAAGAAAGGTTTGTTCTTCTCATTCAAGTGATCTTGCCATTCAAGATCGCCATGAACAGTGACACTGTCGTACCTGCAAAAAAAAAAAGTGATCAGATTCAAAGTGGTTTACGAAAAGAAACACCTGAACAACTCACCATATAACCAAAGCCCCAGGCATAGATAAATGCAAGACTTTAGTTAAATGGGTGACGAACTCCTTCATATTTGGAATCTGTTCTTCATCTATTTCGTTCTCTATATTTATCTGCAGGTGCAGATATGTTACAATCACAAAACTTACATCGTCAAATGCAGATGAACAAAAGAATCATGAGCAAGAGACAAAACTCACCAGCCATCCATCAAAACCTAGAGCAGTAGAAAGCTCAGCCAAACGCTCAGCATGCATCTGAGCAGACTCCTTAGTAGCAAGATAATCGCCGGTAATCAAAATCAATCCCTCCTTCTCTACTTTACCCCCAAACCAAAAAAAAACCTCCTCCTCCACAGATTCTTATCCTAAGCCTCCACCTCCCTTTCCTCAATGGAGACGGCACCGGAGACTCGGACCAAATCCCAGTCACAATCCGGCTCCTCCCACCGTCTTCCACCGGGACGAGAGGACTGGTGGAGCGAGGACGCGACGGCGACGCTGATCGAAGCTTGGGGAGACCGTTACGTCAACCTCAGCCGCGGAAACCTCCGGCAGAACGATTGGAGAGAAGTCGCCGACGCCGTTAATTCGACTCACGGTAACGGCAGGCCGAAGACGGACGTGCAGTGCAAGAACCGGATCGACACGCTGAAGAAGAAGTACAAGACGGAGAAGGCGAAGCCTTCTTCGTCTTGGTGCTTCTTCGAGAGGCTCGATTTCTTGATCGGTCCCGTCGCGGCGAAGAAATCTACCGTTGTGAAACCGGCGTTGAAGAATCCGACCGGATCTAAATCGAGTGGAAGCTCTTTGGAAGACGATGATGATGATGAGGAGGAGGAGGAGGATGATGATGAGGTGGGTGATTGGGGGTTTGTGGTGAGGAAGCATAGGAGAGTGGAGGATTTGGATCCGAGTGGAGGTGAAGGGTCGTCGTGTAGGGAGCTTGCGAGAGCGATTCTGAAGTTAGGAGAGGTGTACGAGAGGATAGAAGGTGCGAAGCAGAGGATGATGATTGAGTTGGAGAAACAGAGGATGGAAGCTGCTAAGGAGCTTGAGTTGCAACGGATGAACATGTTGATGGATATGCAGATGGAGCTTGAAAGATCCAAGCTTGGTAAACGTAAACTTTGTTGGTCTCTGCTAAGCAAATTGTGAATATATGTTAAAAAAGTTTTCATTTTTATGTGTGTTTTAAAGATTAAAACTTTAGGTAAGCTTCTGAGGTTTCTGATTCTGTTTGTTAAGGTTATATTAGTTGTTGATCATATGATGATGAGTTGCTGAAATGAATTGTACAGGAAAGAAGTTGTAGGGATTAGATTTGTGGAGAAGCTTAATGTGGTAGAGCAAGGAGCAATGGTTGGATCTGAGAGCTCATTCGGAATTGGAGAAACTGTTATTATTCTTACTCACTAGGTTTCAAGTTAGAGCAATGCTTTTTTCTTTTTCTTCTTCTTATTCTGTTTCATTCTCTTCTTTAGGGTACATTGGTAGCATAGCAGATGGGTGAAAGAAACTCTTGTAGTAATCTGACAGACATATCAACATGTACTTTTGTCAAGTGTTAATGTATTATGGCTTGTGTATCAATGCTTGCAGTTTCAAAGAGTGCTCTTTTCTCCTTTTGTGATCTGCAATATGTCTCTCACTAATAATCTAATATGAAAATCGAAATATCTACATATAGTATATATATATATATCCTTTTCTGAACTCATGTGGTGCTGATCGTGTTGATCTGGATCGTCTGTTTGTTGCTCTGATCACGTCTATGCAGTTGATGTTAAGATAACAAAAGTGGGGGAAAAACAACACATATTTGATTGAGCTGAGTAGTTTACAACGCAAGGAACAGAGTTTTTCAATTACAGAGAAACAAAGAAGTTTGCTAGAAATGTAAAAACAGAGAGGTAGAGAGACAAACACACCAAAGTATACCAGAAACAGTAACCCATATCTTCACTCATCCGGATTTGGACATGGTGGTTCCTTTGAATTTCTTCTTTCAGATTCTTCAGGTTTGTTATAAAAGACCTATATAGCAAAAAGGTTTATTCAGGTGATTTTATCAACAAAAAGGTTTGCTAACAAGTTGATTTAAAACGTTGGAATATTACCTCTTTAATGAGTTGTGGTGGTGCTGCGTCTGCGTTTGCTTCGGACAAAAGGTTCATGAACCACTCTGGTTTGTAGGAAACAAGTATGTATCCGATCACCCATCCAAAGGCAATACCAGGTACGACTCCTATTACAGCTGCTATCCAACTCAACACCTCTTCTTCTTCTTCTTCTTCTGGTTCCGGCGTTTCATGTGGTGTTGGCGTGTGATTATCTCTGCAAATTTCATCAAGAGAAGGGCCAAAAAGTCCCACGTTACCCTCAAAGGAAGTGCAGTTCAGCCTTCGAAACTGAGTGCCTCCTGGTACTAGGCCTGTAAGCTGGTTATGAGAGAAGTTCATGTACGAAAGGAACGAGAGTCCCCCTAGCTCTTGCGGTATTTCTCCTGAAAGCTGGTTTTGGGAAACGTCAAGTGACTCAAGAGCTGTCAGGTTTCCCATAGATGAAGGGATGTGGCCAGTGAAAGCATTGTTGGACAAGTTGAGCACAAGAAGCTCTTTCAACAGACCGATGGACCTCGGGATCTCTCCTTCAAATTTGTTTCCTGAAAAGTCGAGTGCTGTGTAGATTTTCAGGATACGCACTAGCTCCATCTCTGAACCTTTATTCATCAACACTAATGAATCATGGTAATAGCCATATCCCATGTACATTCTATCCGGCCGATCATAATAAACTGTCCTAAGTGAGGACATAGCACTCCATTTCACAAAGAAGTCTGATGGCAAAGCTCCATTGAAGTGATTGTGCGATATGTCGATGATTTGCAACTTAGGGAACGAAGTATGATGTATGTGTCCATGAAAGGCATTGGAGCGTAACACAAGAATTTGTAGCTCTTGTAGAGAATGCAACCAGAAGGGAAACGTATCATTGATCATGTTGCTTTCCACGTTCAGAACTTCAAGACTAGAGAAATGGATTAAAGATCTTGGAAGTTTTCCCTTCAGTTGGTTATGACCGACGTCAAGCGTTCTTAATCTTTCAAATATAGTCCCTGGAAGACCTCCATGGAGACGATTTTGACCAAGGTTTAGATCTGTAAGAGTATACTTGAGATTTTCCAGACAAGGAGGGATTGAACCATTGAAGTTGTTGTTCGATAAATCAAGAGTGTTTACAAAGCGCAAATCACATATGAAAGCGGGAATCTTTCCTGTGAAATTATTGTTGGAGGCTAACAAGATCCATAAAGATAGCCCATGTTTCGTTGAGTTTTGGAAGCCGGTGAAAGTGTTGTTGGAAAGATTCAGATAATCCAGCTTTGGTAGCGTCCATAGCCAGCGTGGCACTTGTCCTTTGATTTTATTGTTGGAAATGTCTAGACTCCCCATATTTTGCAATCTTACAAACTCTGGAAGCTCGGTGATACCGCAGCCTGACAAGTGCAAATCAGACAACAAAGGGGCATCTGAAACTGGACTCTTGTTTGTGACTGAAACATGGTTACCTGAGAGATCCAACCTTTCAAGACTCTTAAAATACGACAAGAAATCATTCAAATCAATCGTAGTGGTCGTGTTCAAATCGGATATGAGAAGAACTTCGAGCCACTTGAGATGTGAGAAAATACTAAAATCAACTGGACCTTGTGTCTTGTAATGGGAAAGGTCAAGGTAGACAAGGTTGGTAAATTTTGATATCGTGGCTGGGATTGGCCCTCTCAACTTGTTATTGCCAACGTCTAACTTTCGTAACTTAGATGGTGAAGATATATTCCCAAACTCAAGAATACCATTGAGTTGGTTACCAGATAATATAACAGATTCAATAGAAGGAATGGTGAAGAGAGAAGAAGGCAGGGTTCCAGTGAAAGCGTTGTTATTTGCATAAAACATCGTCAAGCTGGATAGTGAAGTGATGTTATGAGGAATTGTTCCTGTGAACTGATTGTCATAGAGTGATAAATATGACAACTCTGTCAAATTCAGTAGTGCAATGGGCAAGCTTCCATTGAGCTTATTGGGACCAACATCTAATCTGGTCAACTGGTTTAGATTGCCAAAAGAAGATGGGATTTCTCCAACAATATCGTTCTCAGAAAGGTCAAGATAAGTGAGGTTATAAAGATTTCCAATAGAAGATGGAATCTTACCCGATATTTGATTAAAATGAAGGTCAAGATAGGTGAGATGAGAAAGATTTCCAATCGAAGATGGAATCTGACCCGAAAAACCATTATATGAAAGGTCGAGAGAGGTGAGATAAGAAAAGTCTACTATTGAAGAAGGAATGAACTCGTTGAAACTATTATATGAAAGGTCGAGATCGGTGAGATGAGAAAGGTTTCCAATTGAAGACATGATTTGACCACTGAAATCATTACGTGAAAGGTCTAGAGTGGTTAGAGAATGAAGGTTTTGAAGACTGCTATTGGAATCTAACCGGCCACGTAGGTAGCTGCAACTAAGGTCTAGCTTGGTCACTTCACCGGATTTGGCATTGCAGGTGATACCCTCCCAAGTACAGCAGTCGCTGTTATTCATCCATGACTCTGTCTTCCCATGAGGCTTAATACAATAATAATAAGCAGAGGAAGAGTTTAGAACCTCAAACTCGTTCTTGAACTGGAGAAGTGCATCCCTTTGTTCCGGACGACACAAGTGCGTAGTTGGAACCGCAGACACGTCCCCATAATTGTAGACGAATAAGAAAAGTATAGAAAGAGTAAGAGAAATGGTACTCGTTATGTTCCAAAAGCTTTTCATTCTTCTTTAAGCTTATTTAACTTTAAAATGATAGAGAAAAGGGAAATGGGTGATGAGTAAACATGCTTCCATGGCCATCTCTTTATAACAAAATAGTAGACAAAAAAAAATATACACAGAGAAAAATCCAATATTCATCACGTCGAAAGCAAAATCTTAATTTGTGTCCACACATATTGGTCCCCTTCACTAATTACAAGATTTTAAAAAGAAAATTCTTCACACCAAAGAAAACGTTAGTTTGCTTAGGTCTATATTTTTTTGGATTTAAACTAACGTTTACGAGAGACCCATGCTTATTGACCCCAAAAAAGAACTAACGTTTACGAGACCCATGCATACAATAAATATCCACAGAGTATTCATCACGTCCAAAGCAAAATCTTTGTGTCCGATTGTTCAATTTCCACACATGTTTATTGGTCCCCTTCACTAATTACATGATTTTTTTAAAAAAATGTCCACACCAAAGATGACGTAACATGTCTTAGTTTGCTTAGGTTTATATTTATTCTATTAAAATACAATCATATCCTATATCCAACTATTTATTCTCATTATTTAATGAACCACTTATTATTATTTTTATATAAACGTATTTAATTTTATTTAAACACTAACTATCACATATTATAAAAACTCATGTACATATTACTTATTATTAATATATATTTTGTAACCTTTACTTTAACTGCTAAACTTTTGGAACCCATTGAATTATAGATACAAAGATGTATCTAAATGAAAAATAAATGATGGTCAACCAATAATGTATAACATGCTTAATATTAACCCACCCAAATATAATTCTCTTATTAAGTCTTTCTACTAATAGATGTACCACTCCCATATAGATCTTTTATAAACACGTGGAACCTAAGATATTTATCCTTTCGAAAACATTACAACCAATTTTTCTAGCTATTAATTAATTCTTTGGTTTTGTGTTTTGTGTTTTATAATTAACTTATCAGATATTAAGAATTAATTTTTATAAAAAAGTCAAGAATTTTGTTTGGTTTTGGGTGCAGGTTGGATCTGATATTGGTTTTCGGATGTAACACTTTAAGAACCGTTCAAGTATATAGGCCATGTCTAATAGAGTATGAAACTCTAATTTTCATGTCAATTCCTAGGCGGATTTTTGGGGTACGAATATTTTTGACTAAATTATGACATGTAACTACTAAAAACTATAATATGTTGCAAACATTAGAAAGAAAGTTAAAAAAATTATTTCTGAAATGCATATGGCACAAGTATATAATTATGCAACTATGAATATTTAATATAGTTATCAAAAAAATATAATAAATCAATTAATATTAATTACAAATATAATTACAAAAAAACACAATTATAAAAAATAAAATTTTCAAAAGAATTAAAACAAAAAATATACCTGCTTTTTGTAAAAAGGCAGAACAAAATCTAGTTTGGATTTAACCTAATGTTTACGTTTACGAGACCCCATCCCTATGCGTATTGCATATACTGTATTTTAAGTATTAACTAGATTTCGACCCGCGCAACCGCGCGGGTGATCTTTTATCTTAAAATGTAATCTTATATATGATTGACATTTTAATGTTTTAATTTGATTATTCATATTATTTTAAATTTTTATTTTGGTAAAACTATTTTATTTTAAGATTTTATGTCAATTACAATAATATGTTACATATATTATTTGTCATATGATCATGTTTATTACATGAATCAATTTATTTATTTATTTTTAAATATAATTATTTATTACCTTTGATTAAATTTATACACCTATTTATTTAAAATTAGTTTATAGTTAAAATAATATTGTATTTGTTTCAAAATTATATGAAGAAATTTTTCTATATACCAAAAATAGGATCAAATAGCTATGAAATAATTGGCATATTTATCTTAAAAATTATTTGTATAATATTTTAAAAAATATAAAAGTAGAATAAATTATTTAAGTTTATATATCACTGTATATATGCCGATTAATTAAGTTTACAAAGTATAAGAACAACATAAAATATTATTAAAGATATATTAATTTGTAGTGAATGTTTAAAATATAATAGCATTATAAATTATGTTACTGTATATTTACCTCTTTATTTGATCTATATTTGTAATGTTTTAAATTTTGTTATTATCATATGATCTAAAAACTATATAAATAATATTTATATATATATATTTTTAAATCTAGATGAAAAGATATCTTATAATGATATTTTTAATTAAAACTATGATTATATTTTGCTAGAATTATATAAAATAATAATATCACATATTAAAATTAAGAAACATATATTTAGGAATGAAATCAGAAAAAGATTTCATTAAAGATACTCTTATTTATTTGTTTAGAGAAAAATAAAATAAAATAATATTGTTATGTAAATACTAAAAATTATTAAAGCAATTATCTAGGAGATGGTCCAACTTAAAAAATCACACATGAAATGAGTTGTGACTTCTATTTTAATAGAATAGATTGAGATAACTGCTAAACTAATTTAATTTGATGACGTTTCAAAATAAGAAGGAATTTTAGTAAGAACAAAAAGAAATATCAACGTTTTCAAGAAAAATCAACGACGACACAGTCTTGTTTTTGGTTTATTCCTCATGACTTCCAAAATGAGAAATATATGCAAACATGACCTTTAAAAAAAAAAGAATCAACTCTTTTCTGAGAATAAATCAAAATGAACAAAATATCAAATAGTGAGAACATTCTTCATGACAGAATAATCAACTCTTCCTCTTGAATGTACTCACGATCGAACCATATCATAGTGACTTCATTATTCAACTGCTCGATCGTGTTCGTTTCTTCAATATATGGATGGTTTTGTTTATATACATCAAATAATGCAATACAGCATTGTGTTTTTATAATTTTAAATTTAATTCTGAAAAGCGTCTTCGATGATAACATTTTTTTATATATGGATATAACCAAATTGGTGAATCATTTTCTTGTATATTTGTTACTTCCGTCTCCGTAATAACAAGTTTTGGGTGATAATCATCTCGCTTTTATTCTATAAATATACAGAATAGAGAACCAAAACTTCCATACAGAAAAGACTAGTTGATAAGATCTTTTTAACATAAATAAACTATGAAACCAATCACAAATACTAAAAATTAGATATTATTTTTTATTCATCCTTAAAAATAGTTAACTGCGCAGATTAAGTCGTCGAGTAAATCATCTAACATGAAGATCTTTTTTTTTAATTATAAAATATAATAAATTAATAAAAATCATATACATAATTTTTTGTAAAATTGCAGGCTAATCTGTATAAGTTCAGTTTTTTTATTTCTTTTCTCCCTTTCTAGATTTATTTATAAATTATTTATTGTTTCATGATTTCAAGCAACCTACGAGAGACCTTCTAGTTGAACGACAAGGTTAGGGGAATCATCCAGCTCTCTCCATGAACCATCTTCACCACACGGTTGAACTACAAAGCTGACTCCTTTCACGTCTGAATCCACCACCAGTTCAGAAACGTAATAGGATGGTACGTGAGAGACTCCTAGGAACACTTTCTCGCTTCTTGGTTTCTCCAGAACCTTCCTCGATCTTAGTACATCAGTTGACTTCACATTCTCTGCATACACATTGTACACTTGGAAAACAGAGTCTTCAAGCTGTTTCTGTCTCCATTCTAGCTTAACCCTGAGGATCTTTGAACCGGAATTACACGGTACAAGCTCTATGTTATGAGCCTCGATGACCCATGATGAAGCTGGAGGTAAGGACACGAGGTTTGGCTCGAGCTGAATATGGTCTTTGATTGAGATGTGGCCTAGAATTGCAACGTACTCTGATGTCTTTGTCGAGTTCTCTGGTCTGTAGCAAAAGGCAGAGATTTCAGTCAGTGTGTGTCCATCCATGACAAGGCTTGTCTCGTGTATTGTCCACTCGGATACAGTCTGCCCCGATGTGACAAGGCACTTCAAGAAGATGTGATCGAATCTGGGGGTTGGTTCTTGCGGCGCCACAAGTATGGATTTAGTCTCGTGCGATAAGGATGAGAAACAGAGCAGGAGTCCAAGTTTAGATGTTTCATCTGATTTCACCTGCATCCAAATCCAAGATCCTCCATTAGTAGAGAAACAAGAAGATCTGATAATGTGATGTATCTAAAAGCAGAGGGGCTTACAGAGTAGGAGATTGTAATGGGGGAAGAAGAAAGGTGAAGAAGAGGTTTAAAGAGCCTTGCTGTGAAATACACATCTCCATCGAGTCTTCCTTTAAAAACAATGTTCCCTCCTCCGTTATAAGATGCCTCTCTAGCACTAAACAAATTCATGTGCTTAGCGGTATATGTTTGCAAATAAAGTGTATCTAAATCAACAAAAAGTCAAAAACATTTTTTTAGCATCAGGGCCAGAACTCACTCATTAGTGACCTGGATGATATCAGTGTTGTCTTCCTTGAACTCTAGGAGTGGCTGAAGTGAATAACACAACAAAAGACATCGATCAGATGAGAGGAGAGACAAACTTAGATCAAGAAGTTAAGTTTGCTGTTGTGGAAGATAAGATGGTTGAACCTGAAGACTTTGGCAAGAAATGTTGTACCATGGAGCATCAGATAACTGGCGACCCTCGAGTGAAACATGGTAACCAAAGCCCTTGATACACGAGAATAGAGATTTTCAGAACATGACTGAACATAAATACTAACCAAGATAGTCGATGCATACTTTACCCTTGTGACGTTATTGCAACAAAAGATAAGAAGAAAGACGAAATCAATCTCACTTTTACCTGATTGAAATCCGAGTAAAAAGGCAAGACTTGTGGATAAGTATGGACTATTCCCCATGACTTCTCAACAAGTGACCACCATCTGAAGAGAAAAAGCATGACCAATAATAAGATCCGGCATTTCCTTTACAACAATATTTTAAGTTCAACATTGAAAGACGCCAAAGCAATGCAAAAGTAAGTATTACTTATTCTGAGCTGTGTGAAAATTAGGTGGTTGTGCAGTCTCATATACCCATCCAGGAGCAAAGATAGCAGCTGATACATTGTTTCTCTTGAGCAAATCAAGAGCAGTATTAACCTATCATATATAGATTAATGGGACAATGTAAGAAAAGTTTATGACATATTATTGGTGTTCTCAAGAGTTTCTGAAACATACAGTCCATTGACCACCACCAAAGGAGCCGCGACCAAAGACATCAATTCCCATGTAGACATCATATTTTCTGTCCCCCGCAACTTCAGCTGATAGTTTGGGGTAACTCTCCTAAAACATCATCATCACCCACTCAATTAACAGTCATATAGAAAAAAACACAAACTAAAGAAATTGATCACCAAAAGGGTACCTTCCATGTATAGTTCATGAAGATTCCATCGCACAAGTCAAAGAAAGGTTTGTTCTTCTCATTCAAGTGATCTTGCCATTCAAGATCGCCATGAACAGTGACACTGTCGTACCTGCAATTTTAAAAAAAAGTGATCAGATTCAAAGCTGTTTACAAAAAGAAACACACGTGAACAACTCACCATATAACCAAAGCCCCAGGCATAGATAAATGCAAGACTTTAGTTAAATGGGTGACGAACTCCTTCATATTTGGAATCTGTTCTTCATCTATTTCGTTCTCTATATTTATCTGCAGGTGCAGATATGTTACAATCACAAAACTTACATCGTCAAATGGCGATGAACAAAAGAATCATGAGCAAGAGACAAAACTCACCAGCCATCCATCAAAACCTAGAGCAGTAGAAAGCTCAGCCAAACGCTCAGCATACATCTGAGCAGACTCCTTAGTAGCAAGCATCTCTTTGCAGGTAGCTTTACCTTCATCCCACTCTGTGATGAAAGTCCCCAACACCTTTCCATAAACACACAAAGAAAGTAAACACTTAAACCCATTAGCTCCTTAGAAACATAGAAACCCCACTCTACACAGGCAGGCACTAAAAATCTGAACTTTCCACATCCTAATCAACTAATGCATCTTTTTACCTTAACGCCATGCCTATGAGCTGTATTGGTCCAACAAGGAGGAGGAATCGTCACCAGAGAATGAGAGAAGTAAACGAACACGTCCATCAAATACCAATGCCAAATCGCGTATCCGGCGTCGTTTTCACACCCTTGTACCCACTTGTCCTCTACGTAGCCTCCTTTCATATCGTGGCAGACTAAAACCCTCGGGCGATGATTAGGCAAGTTTCGCCGGAGAGGGACGGTGGAGCGATTGAACTGGAAGTGGAACGAGTCGAAGTAGGAACGCGATTTCAGGTGTTGGAGAGACTTGATCGGGAAGGAGATCGGTGACGACGGTTTGGATAGATCGAGCAGCGGGACGGCCTCGGAATCGGCGACGGCGTCACCGGCGTTGGATTTGGGCATGATGACGGAGAGAGGGAACGTAGTGAGGAGCTTGTGAGAGAGGGTGAAGAAGAGGTTGTAGAGAGAGACGAGAGTTCTTCGAGAGAAATAGGCGCGAAGAAGGTCTCGCATTTCGAGGGGTCAACTGATGAAGACGACGACGATGGCTTTCGATTTTTCTTTTTATTTAAATAAAAAAAAAAAACATAGCTTATGAAAATAAGGTGACGTCACTCTTCGTTTCCTTAGTTCTTACGCTATACAAAAAGCATAGCATATGAAAAAAAATATTTTTCTTTTCGAGCAACACGACATGAATATTTCATGTTTTTTTTTCTAATAAAGTAGCTTGCACGGAAGCAGCCAAGAAATATGGAACGTTGGATATATGGGCCTAATCGATATATGGGCCTAGGCGATTAACATGAACATCTGGATTCTTGTTTTTATTGGGTCGGATCAGATGTTTATAGGCCCTTGGATGGATGATAAACAAGAGAAGCGTTGAGACACTAAAGAGTATGGTTAAATGAGTGACGTAAGAATGTGAATACATCGAAGACAAGAGTTTTCTTTGCTACCATGTCCCCTACTCATTACAAGCTAGTAACTTCTTAAGATCTTACCATCCATTTAGAAAAGAAGCTTAACGAGCTTACGAGTCATAGCGACCAGGGTATATCCGGTTCTGGTCTTCCTCCGGACCAGGACCTGTTAACATGCATTCATCTATATCCCCTAGGAGTTCATCAACATCAAAAACTTCATTCAGATCCCAAAGATCCTGCTCTTTCAACATATCATTAGACCATCCATAATCCATAACAGTAAGCACTTCTTCCTCTTCCTCCTTCGGTTTCTCTATATCAGAACTCAGCCTAGTATCACAATGAGAATCACCAGTACACACCTCAGACTGACTCGGCGTGCTAGTAAGAAACTCAGAGGGAACACACTGTTGAGGGATGTTAAGAAGAGCCAAGGGACCATACATAGCCTTAGCAGCTTCATCATAAGCAGAAGCAGCTTCTTCTGCGGTAGGGAAAATACCAAGCGAGCCTACTTACTCTCTATTAGGTTCCCTGATCTCTGCAACCCATTAGCCCCAAACCCTTTGTCTAACTCCTCTGAAACTACACTGAGTGTTCTCTGGTCCTCCTTTACCTTTCATACAACCTTTCTTCGACCTTTTTAACCAAGGGGTCAAGGGGTATTTATAGAGGTTTCTCTGGATAATTCTGATATTTATGAGAGAGTAGTGACGTGTCACTGACTAGTTCCATGTGAATGACACGTGTCTTAATACTCACCACAAAAAAAAAAACACGACATCTAAGGCATGATTAACCTGGAGGTGAGATTCATAACATAAAATTTATCTTTATTTTTTTTACATTTTTTCCGCTAATAAACGTCTTTTATGGTTCTTATTTAAGAGACGGTCTTAGGTTTTCTTAATTAAAAACTAAAAAGCATCTCTTAAAAAATTTAAGGATTTCACCTAAAGAAACCCAAATTAATACTGATCTAAGCAATTTTGGATCCTTTAGTTCCTTACCAAAGTTGATAAACACATACAACCACAAATGGCATACTTGCTGGGCTTCAGGCCTTCAGCTATTAACGGCCCATTAAAAAGAATAATATGGACCGATCCGTATTGACCTAGTTAATCCGGCTTTTATAGCCTTCAGTAGAAAAAGTTAAGCCACCATTACAACCACTATTAAGAAGCTCTGATCTGACCCCTAGCAACACTTACTTGAAAGTTAAAAGTTCAAACTGAAGGCATACCAAGTCAAAAGGATTCACAACCAACCTACAAGTTTTTTCTCAACAAACTAAAACATTATTTTGTACCCAAAAGATTCTAACTTTTTGTTTCTTTCAGTTTTGTCAGAACAAAAGCAAGTATGCAGAGGGAACTGCAACCTCCGTGAGTCTCGTTGTGTTACCATATGCTTAGGAACTTCCCTATGTCCTTTTCAGTCGAAGTATCTCTTTTCTTGATTCAAGCTGCAACAATACAAAAGCGAATTGGTATTTGAAGCTCATGAGAAAAAAGGAAGTAACAATTCACGAGTCTATCTTACCAGCTCCATCTGCAAAGTAATCATGTACTCAGCTTGTTTCATCTGAGTTTGCTTTAACTCTTTCACTTCCGCCCATATCTAGCACAGAGAAGAACGATTTTCATTAGTGAGAGTCACAATTAACAAGCTGTTATCAAACTAAGACCATCAACTTACCTCACTCAAGATGTCCAGATACGTGGCTGGGGATCCCATTTCCATCTTGGAATGATCCATACGATGTTTCTCTTTGTCAACTCCATTGTCCTCAACTCCATCTCCTGTCATGGCTGAAACATAAGAGGACCCACAAGGCGATTTATCTATATTCCCTTCCTCATAGTCCGAGAGCGGTATCCCATCTTCCCAATGATTGGGCACCATAGAAGAAGAAGATGCAAATCCTGTGTTACCCTCAAAACACTTGAACCCATCTTTATTACAAGGATCCTCCAAAATCCTGTTCAGTCCTTCCAAATGTGCTTGAAAATTTGATGCAGCATCCCAATCGATCTCTGATTGTGTGTCCTCAGCAGAAACTTCCTTGGTGGGTCCTATCATGTTGATAGCTGAACCCGAAGTTCCCTTGGTACAGTCTTGGCGTGAGGAGAGAGCTCGAGAAGCAGATGACCAATGGTTTTCAACTCCTGAACTTGCTTGAGATGGAACTTCATATGTTGAAGTTGAAGATTCAGTCACGTTTCTCAGAACTGATGAGTAAGATACACCAGATTGCACCACTGCTTTCTGAGCTTCTCCTTTGTTCTCGCTTGAATCATCTGAAGACTTGAAAAGACTGCTCCACTTATCAACCCGTGTTGCTCCTAAGTCACCAATCTCCACAAGAGAAGATGCCGGAATAGCCTTCCTGGATGGTGATGCAACATATTTTGATGTTGACGGTGCCCTTACATACGGCGAGGGTGAAAACAAACGGAGCAGCTTGTTTGTCTGATCTCGGTTAAGCTCAAACCAAAACACCTTGTCATCCTGGTAATTATCAGCAATCACTGGACTAAACTTTTCTTCAGCCAAGGGCTCACACCTCACTCTGACTCGTATCTTTACCTGTGGAAAAACATTTACAGAACGAGTTACATTTGGGTGAATCAACTAAACAAAATGTTCTGTAGTAAACCTGAGCAGGGTAAGGACTTGGATCAGTCCCATTAGGAGACCAAGCTTTGGGATCAATGTTCAACTGTCCTTCACTAGCAGCTTCAAAGATACCATGAAGTGTTCTATCACTGTAGTTAAACAGAAACAGCGTCAAACCAGGATCAATGTTCTTGATATACGCCATGTGAGGAGCTGGCAAACCTGGTAACAAAACAAGAATCAATTTTCAAGATCAAACAAGCCTCAAAGATTACAACTTTACAGAGCTCAGCCAACTAACCAAACAGTTTCTTAGCGTAACACTCCTTGATAGTGCTGAACTTGCATCCAAATATAACCCCACAGAGATCTCTCTTCTCAAGATTCCTCACGCACCAATTCCCATATGAGTTAAGACTATCTGGAGCCAGCGTATAGGTCTCCGTCTTCCTCCCTGCACCCATTGCTTCTCACCTGAAACATAAAAGAATCAAAATCTTTAACACAAGATTCTCTAAAGTAACAGATTCCAGAAACCCTAACCACGAGCACTTTGCAATTTAAGAGAAGGCTAACAAACACTAAACCTAGAGGATCTCGAAACCACTGAAGTTTCTAACTTTAGCAAACATCTCATACTCGTCATCGTAGAAACCTAATCGGAGATTTTGTACACTACACGAAACAGAGCAACGCGAGAGCGGTTTCTCGTAAAAACAGAGAAGGTTACGCGAAGATAACTGTTTGGTTACTTTACCTTAAACGATCTGAAACGAGATAGAGAAGAAAACAGCGTTTGGGATCTTCAGAGACGTAAATTTCTGCAAATTTTAGTTGCGAAATGCATGGGATGAGGGAAGATCTACAGGGAAAACGAAGGTGAAAAGGTTTTATTAGGGTTCTTCAATTTTTTTCCAGTTAAAAGAGGAAGAGGATGGTACTACCCTGAAACCGTAGCAAAGCTGCTATTTTTTCTACACAAACAAAAAAAAAATAAAAAGATAGACGAAGCGCGAAAAGTTTTTTCGTGTGTGACGATTATACCCTTTTGGGGTTTTGGGTTCTGATATTAAATGGAAAGTGAAGAAGGGTTGTTTGGTAATATCATAGGGATAATGCAGGGAGACGTTGCAGAGTTGCAGTTGCACGGCCATCACGTCAATCTTTGGGGTTGAATGGTTGATAAAATTATGTTTTGCATCCCCAAGAAAATTAATTCGTGTGAATAATAAGAAAACAATTGTAATGATCACTTTCTAGGTTATTTGGGTTACGTTTATGGTTATTTTCATTTATACCATGCATTAAATTAGTTTACTAACTCGCATCCATTTTCATTTATATCCTGCATTTGTTAAACTATAACTCGCATCCATCTTTTCAGGTGTTCTTGACAATTTTATTACTCTCTCTAAATAATGTTTAAGGTTTTTGTATATTGATTAAAATATATATATATATGTATACAATGATTTTGGTTACATAAGTATTATTAAATATAACTAGTTTAACCAATAAAATAATGTATTGTCTATTTTAAATTCATACATGTTTTAGTGTTTTGACGCATATTAATAAAATATATTAAATTTTGATTTTAAATATATTATTTCTGGATAAATTGTCAAAAATAACATAAGTTAAGTATCACTTTGTAAAAATACACACTATCAAAAATATATTAACATTTGAGTTTATACTTTAGTGATTATTGTTTAGAGTTTAGTGTTAAATGGTGGGGTTGAATTTCTAAAAAAATTATAAATATTTTAAAAAATTAACTAAGTCTATTTTCATCAAAAGGTTAATGTATTTTTGCAAATAGTCATTCATTAAATGTAAATTTGTAAATTGGTATCAAACTTAGGGTATAAATGAAATTCCCTCTTATTTTTGTGTTTAACTATTTTTCTTAATTTTAACTAATAGAAAAGCAATAAACACAATTACTGAAATTAAAAATTATAGTTATTACTTATTAAAAAGTACACTAAAAATGTAAAAAAAATGTACATAACCAAAAAAATTATAAACATGGATCTTTTTGTAACAGTTACAATAGTATTTTTGTAGTTGGTCACAAATTTTTCAAATGAAATTAATTTTCATCTAGAAAAGTGAAAATATCAATTATTTTGAAATAAAAATATTTTATTTAAACATCAAATAAGTTGAAACAGAAAGATAATAATTATACTTGAATAATATGTTTCTGCATTTAAGAGTATATCTACAATATTCTTAATCTTTTTGTTTAAAACTAAAATATGCTTGTACGGTTTCTTATATGCTTTTATGTTTTAAGTTCCGATTTAAAGATTTCATAAACTTTGAACATTGCTTAATACAAATTGATTTCAAATTGCAAGAACGCTTTGTTATGTGACTTCTCTTTCAATCAAAAAGAGAGTACATGAGGAGGAGATCAGAGGAAAAAATAAATTAACCAAATATATATATGTTCACCAACAATTTGATGAAAAAATTAACTTAAGACGGTTGAGTTTCGACACGATCAAACATACTAAAATATTAATTAGAACCACACCATATTCATAGACATGTTGTGCTTGACGCGAAAACTACTAATTTGGGGGTACGGTACCCCGCGCCAATCTTTGTTTCGGTTTTTTTTAGCTAGTAATTACATAAACAAACGTAAATGAATATTTATTTCTTCTTTCCCCTAGAAATCTAAGAGCTATTAAGGAGAAATCAAAATTAGAATGCTAGCTTTTGATCTACAAAACCATCTATCTTGTACTAAATTTGCTCACAAGAATATTGTTTGAGAGGAAAAGAAATTGTGGGTGATGTGGGAGAGATATTACTGTAAATTCTTACAAATTTCAGTCCAGAAATGCATGAGATGAAAGAAGATAACTAAAAGAAAATTTCATGGTTCTTCAATTTTTTTTTGCAAGGGAAGAAAGAAGAAGATATTAGCTGAAACTGCATGAACGATGTCATTTTTCAAGACAAAAAGGATGGACGAAAGCACAAAAAAATTTTTTTGTGTGTCGATTATCTTCTTGAATTTTTTTGTTGTTATAATAAAATAGGAACGAGAATGGTTGTTTGTAAAATCATTAGGTGGATAAAGGAAGATGTCGTTGTTGCACGGCCATCACGTCAATGTTGCACTGACTTCACGTCAATGTTCTTAATTGATAAAGTAGAGATTTTGTAATATTTTTTTTCACCAAAAAATTATGTGTAAATAACAAAATTAATAAATCATATGTAATAATCAAATCAATATTTTTTGGTCAAACTAAAGGTTGTTTTCATTTATATCATGCATTTGTTAAACTCTGATTTTGCTTTTGAGAATGCAATTTCTTTTGGTTTTCTTAACAGATTTACTATAATTATATGTTTATAAAATTATCATGCATTTAAGAATATATATGCATGATTTTTAAGCTCTGTTTAAAACTAAAATATGCTTGTATGATTTCTTGTATACTTATGTGTCTTAAGTTTCATTTTAAGGATTCCGTAAACTTCTAATATTGTTTATATACAAACTCATTACAAATCGAAGAACATTTTGTAATAAGACTTCTTTTTCAATCGAAAAGAGAATATCAGAAGAGGATAAACAAAGAATAGGCTAACCAACACATATAATTAAATCATTAACTTAGGTTAGATGAAAAGAAACATATCATTTAGTAAAGAACACCAATAACACATATACGTTCAAATTTAGTTCAAACGAACAACACATATACGTTCATCAACAATGTATCGACTTACAAAATTTGGGTTTGGACGTCATCAAGCATATTAAGATACTAACTAGAACACTTTAATAATCTTTGTGTCACATTCTGAGACCTTGGATTTCTTCCGTGTGGAACCAACGGTAAACGACAACCGTCGCCAAAATACTCATTAACATCATTGGGGTGTTAGAAAATGGGAGAGAGCGCCACAGAGGGTGTGAGAGAACAAAAGGACAGAAATATCTCAGTTATTAAGATTCAAAAACACTACATTGTGTAATGCAAGCCTATATTCAATTTTTTTTTAAAAAAAATAAACAAAACACATTATGAATTGATCATTTAGCCTTTTGCTTTACTTGCTTATCAAGTTCCTCTTTTTGTTAGTTCTCATTTGTGTTTATAAAAAGGAATTTGCATTCTATATACATGAAATACAACGCATTGCTACCGTTTCCAATATATCGACCATACCCATATGTCTACGACTGACATGACTATCTAATCTACTACAAGAGCACGCTAATATAATCGTTCCTATTTCGAATTAAACTCTCATCATGCAACTGATGTTTTTTATCACACAAATCGACACCAAACAACTAAAAATTCATGAAGAAGAACCATTTTGGTTTACAAGACAGTATCGTTTAAACACCTCTTTTACAAAGAATCTTGGATCTGAAAATGGTGTATGCCTGACTTGTTGTTCTTCCAGAAGTTCTTCCACAAGTCAACGATCTCCCACCAATCCCAGAACGTATGTTTGTTGCAAGAAAGAACCAGTTGAGGTTTAATGTCCTTTTGTATCTATCACAGACCACGATGTATAGATGTTATTCTTAATGTGTCAGACGAATATGAGATAATGAGATATAAAGCATATGGGAGACTGTTTGGAAAGATTGTGAATTTAGCTGAAAATTGATATTTTCTAGCAAATTTGCGCGCTACTTTCTCTCGAGGCAATTGGATGTAAAGAAGAAGCACAAAGATTGGTTCCAGTTTGCAGTCGTCACTAGACTCTTGTTGTGACGTCCCAACCGTCCACGACTAATGTAGCTCCCACGCCTGTTCTTTCGGTCCATGAGTTCCATCTCATCCGACAGACAGCGCGTTAATGTTTTTAAGGCTCAGAAGTATGTTTACTGACCTTGCAATCACCACCCTACTTTTCTCCATGCTTTAGTTTTACTCAAACGGTATTGCGAATCAGTTCCCGATAAATCACATATCCTAGTGTAATTTGTATTCCAAGAAATCCAAAAGGAGGATGAAGAAGAAGAAAAACATATCCAAGACATCCTACTGGCCATCTCTGTTTTGGCAAAATGGAGGTTGTGATCTCTCTCAAAAAATTGTTGTGAAAGAGTGCGATCCTTTTATCTACAAAACCATCTTTCTTGTAGACTTGCATGTTTCAGAAAGAATAAAATGGTGAGTGTTGTCTGTTCTATAATCAATACACGACTGAGCTATTGAGAGAGCCTGAAAAGTAATTGTTACTGCGTTTTTGATCTCTCCGATAATCTCATCTTCACCATTGACGGTGGCACATGCAGGGCCGGGCGTGATAAATATTGGCCTAGAAACATTTTTTTTTTAAAATAGTGAAAATAATAAAGATGCTGTTGGGAGATTTGAACCAGCGTCTATTTTCGCACATACAACAATGTTGCCGGTAGAATTACATATTATTTCTACTTACTATTGGTCCTAAATATATATATATATCTACATATGATATTTGTGCTTATTATTGGTCCCGAAGCACATGTTTGATGGGCTTCTATTCATGGCCAGCCCTGGGCACATGAAACATCCGCGCTGTAAACGTGTCCTCCATGACGCCAGCGAAAAGCCTCTTCTAGTCTTCTCCCCATGCGCACCAGGGCCACACACACCTCATTAGTTAACCCATAAATATTTATGCTACCTCACCTCACTAAACTGTGACCAGTGCCGGTCCTGACTCGTGTGATGCTTAAAGCACACAAGAAAATATTGCCCCTTAACTATAAGTTTGTAACGTAGAGGAATCATGATAGGGTATATATATTAAATTTGGTTCGGTTTGGACAAGACGACTGAAGTACATGCTTGGACAACCTCTTTTAAAATGAGCACAAATATCATTTTAGTGGAAGTTGGCTATTAAACTATTTTTTCAGTTAGAAACCAACTTTTCATGTCATATGCTTCAGTAACGCATGCCTAAAATCGTTTTATAGAAAACTGGTGGATGTCATTAGACCGTCTGAAGGGATAAATGGCCTAATAAAACTTCCTTGCCAACTTTGATCTTTTTAGTTATAATATCTAGTTTCTTATTTAATAAAAAGATCAAATCTCTCAAATAGACCATTTTGAAGTTTTTGTCGCAAAACTAACACTTACGAAAAAAATAACCAAAATAAACTTTTTTTATTTTAAATATTTTTACATTTTTTATTTTTTATTTAATTATAAACTCCACCTCCAAAACTCAACCTCATAACTCTAAACCCTAAGTTATATACTCCCTCCGTTTTTTTTTATTTGACGTTCTAGGATTATGCACACAGATTAAGAAATATTTAATTTTTTATCATATTCTAAACAAAAACATTATTAATTGTTTATCTAACCACAATTCAACCAATAGTAAAATAGAAGCTATAATATCATTGGTCATCTAACATTAATTACTAATAAATTTTACATAGAAAATTGAAAACGTCAAATAATTTGGAACAAAAAATTTCCCTTAAAACGTCAATTATAAAAAAACGGAGGGAGTATATAACTTAAAACGTCAATTTTTTTAGGTTATTAATTAACCTAAAGATATAAATATATATTTACACTCTTTAATAAAGTCTATTTTGGTCATTTTTTTTAGTGCTATTTTGAGGACGAAAACTTTTTTAGATCTATTTTAGTTTTTATGTCTTTCAAAAATGCAATGTATATTGTTTATTTTCTGATTATATTATTGTGTATCGTATACGAATTACAACTAACCAAATACCTTAATATTTGAGCAAAACACATCCGACTAGTCGGTGGACAGATTAGCTATATCAATTTTTATAACCTCTGAACGTGGAAGTGTTAAGGTGGTTGGTTAGAAGAATTGGGTTTTGTAATACTATGTATAATGGTTCCAGTGAATTGTACAATGAGTATGAGAGAGATACAATTGGGAAGTCTACAAAGGAGAAAGCACAGAATCAATTGTAACCACCACTTACACAGTTACACCCATATATAGCTTGCGGTCGAAGGCAGAGCCAACCATAAGATTTTGAAGGCTATAGATAATTAAGTAAGAGTGTAACAACAAAAGTTTTTTTTAAATGAGGATCTATATTTATGTAAATTATTTCTCAAATTTAGAGATTATAAATCAATGTTTCAGTTGACTATGCCAATGATCGGAGATGGCCGTGTGTAAACCACACAATATGTGATTTTTTCTTGAAAAAAATGAGATAACTTGTATGCTACGAGTGGTTCATGATTTCACATGGGGAGGACTTATCATAATAAGTTACAGCTTCAAAGTGAGAGTTAATCCATATGTCGATTTCGGATTTTGTGTTACTTGTAACGCAGATGATACGTCCAATATACGTTAAAAGTTTTTTTTCACACAAACGTTAGAGAAAAGTGCTTTTTCAAAAGGAAAAAACGTTAGAGAAAAGTTGTAGGTGTTTCTAAATGCATTTTATTCAAAGATCAAAAAAAATGAGCTGTAGATTAGTGTTTTATACATCAGTATCATATTGTATTTTGTTGACTCTTTTTTTTTTGTACTTGAGGTTTGTCTATTTTGGAAGCAGTTGATAATCTTTGGACTTTTTCAACAATTTGATAGAAACTACTTCAATATATAGTGGATAAGCAATTACATACACACATATATATATATATGTGTGTATGTATTATGATCAATTTGGGCATGGGACATCATTGAAAACACATCTAAGTTCAATGAATGTTAATATTTGCGTCACTCCATCATATGATTAAAATAAATAAAGAATATGAAATACGCTAATGTACCAATTAATTAGTGTTTTTAGTTAGTTCTGTTAATATCGTTCTATCGCCACACTATTCTGACCAAACGACGCCAAAAGAGAGATAATGCGTGTCCACGTCTACAAAAAAAAAAAAACGCATGAGTGACCTTCCTCGTTGCTTCCTCTTAAACTTTCTTTTTTCACGATTAAACTCCTTTATTGTTACGTTGCGTCCATGATTACATTTAACAAACTATATTTATTTCATTAAAAAGTAAACCTGGTTAAATCTAAACCATTTTCAAAACCCAAATCAGAAACCTTGGTTCATATTCATACTTATTCTAACCCATCAAATAGACTGAACTTTAAAGAGTCTCGAATGTATCAAATCCCTTTAAAATTGTTATGCTTTTAATTTGATGTAAAATGGAGGTACATAAGGTCATGATTAATCCATGTTTCTTAAGATGTTTTTTTTCAATGTAAAATGTATATTTTTCTTTTTTTGATATTTTTTCGGTTATAAGACGATTTTTTTATAGTTTTTATTTAAAAGACGATTCTTAAGTTTTTTTATTTAAAAGATAAGAAACGTTTTTTAAAAAAGATAAAAACTTTATCTTAAGAGATTTATGTTAATCATGTTCTAAACTGGACCGAGCTATAAAATTAAGAAACATTAGTTCTAATATTTTCAGGAAATTTTTGTTTTTTATATTCAAATCAAACAAAACACTCAAGATGACATGAGCCAAATGGGCAGCTTTTTATATTAATTTTGTCGATAAATGCAGAACTTCTCGTGTTATAAAATGTTTAACGAATATTATAAGATCCCAAAAGCACATTTTTATTTCAATTATAACATAATCAAACATTACATCAGGCCCAACGAGACAAGCTACTTTGGGTATCCCCATGCTTGTTGTACTCGCTAAAACACAAAAGCACGATTTAAAAAAAAAACGAAGAACTAGCGACCAAAACGCAGCCCACACCGCGTTTTCAACCGCACAAAATCCTCACATATACGACAAACCAACCACACACCGACACGTAAGCAGCCTTTATTTAGTTTTAGCTGACGTGGCTGCTACTTTACCAAATACTAACAAACTCTTCAAATCGCCAGAACCAGACCCGGGACGGATTTTCCAGCCCGACCCGAGAATTTACTTTCCCACACGTAGGGACAATGCGACGGCTTAATCTCAGCAGACCTTCCGGCGACGACGTCACCGATCCGCGTGACGGTGAGAGAAGTGTTCGAGTACTCCCTCACCTGAGTGATTATCCCATGCGACACAGTCCACGCGTGGATCCAGGAAACGGAGCTAGCGGCGTCGCAGCCCTCGGCGATGACGGTGGATCCGAAGGAGACGACGGAGAGAGGCGCGAACTCGAAGGGAGGAGAGACGCCGGTGAGTGTGCGCATCAAAAACTGGTGCGGCGGAGGGCCGTGGAACCAGTAGTCGAGATCCGGGGTTAGGATCCGGTGAACCGATTCGACGTCTCGAGATCTCAGGGCGTCATACAGTTTCAGAACCACGTCTCGGTTCTTGGTCTCTGAATCCGCCGCCAGAGTATCCAGTTCTTGGCGAGTTTCTTGAAGATGAGATTAGGAGATGATGATGATGAAGAAGATAAATGATTCTCAGTTTTTTTTTTTAAATGGGTTCAGTGTGGGGTTTATATAGCTGCTTGGTGGGATTTTGATTCTCTGCATCCCTTCCTATTTTAACGTTCGCTGATATTGTAGATATGCGCTGACACGTGACGTTTTATGATTGGTTTAGTTATGTGGGACCCGGCGATAGCCGACTAATGTTGACCCCACGCATAATTAGGTGAATATTTAATAGGTTAATTGAATTTTGCGGGTGGTAAATATTTCACTTGCTGATTTGAGAAGTAATTGTTTGGATTTTTCAACTTTTTTTTTGTCTTATTTGGAATCTATTCAACCTAAATTATTATTGGTGAGTTATTTTCAATAAGTTTCTTATTAAAAAATTTCGTTTATCAAATTTTCTGTGATTATTATTATTTAATGTTAGAAGTTGATGTGAATTTTCTAGATTTTTCAAAACATACTGATGTCATTAGATAACAGAAGAAGAACCAATTAGTTTTTGATAGTTTTCTATGCGCACTGTTTTGGAGAAGTATTTACGGATAATTAATGATTAACACAAATGTTTAATAATAATTGATTAAATGATTAGTTTAAAATAATTAAGAAATATGAAGAGAAACGTGTTTATACGCATTGTTTTGAAAAGAAACGTGTTTAATGAAAAGAAATATGTGTTAATTAAGAAATATGATAAGAAACGTGTTTAATGACTGTGTTGGCCCCGCCAACCAATACCAGGAGTTTCTAAGGCAGCATAAATCATAATTTTCATTTTGTATTAATCAAGAAAGCTATCATAAGCATAAAAATACTGCAAATTTACAATATTAAACACAATTTGCAAATTAAAAACCAAGAATATGTAAGAAACATGATTGAAAATACTGTATAATGCACAATCACGACAACACATGTCATGCAGAGTAGCCACCTATGTCCTGTCTAGTCATGTCACTATGACACGTCCGATTCACTTAAATAAATTAATATGAATATAAACTATTAAAAGAAGATTCATAGTTTTATATTGCTTTGTAGCGGCCGAAAGTTTTAAATAACATATTCATAAACAATACAATTATACTGGTTAGAAAGACATTATTTTCCCGTAATAAATATTGTCATTTTCTTTTCTTTTTGCTGACTTAAATATTGTCATTTAGCTAAGCTGCATTATTATATTATGTGGAGCAGGTATGGCCATCAAGATTCTGTCAATAATGATAATTTTTTGATGTCATAAATTATCAGAGTTTTGTAAGGAAAATAAAGGCAAACTTTTAAAATGTAAATCTTGAACTAAATAACTAGTTGATTACACAAGAAAGTGAGAAAACAACAAAGTTGATTACTCAAACAAATAAACTATACGTAAGTGGATCTCTGAAGCGGTTCTCCATGAAAACAAACTCTTCTGAAAACGACGCCTACTTCCTATATTGCATAATGATAGTGAACTTAGTCTAAATTAACAATTTGTGTTACTAATATATAGTTAGAGCAATTTCTTATATTCAGCTAAAAACCCACCTTAAGAACCATACATTAATTATGTCCTAAAGCAATCTTAAAAGTAATTTTTAAAAAATTATGAAATCCACCGAGCCTATTAACATACCCGAACCACACCAAAAAACCATTTGAACAATATTGATATTTTTTACTTTGCTAACCTTAATTATTGTCTCAAGAGGAAAATTACGACCATTGTCAAATATCTATAAGGGATTAAAAAATGTTTTGTCATTGCCTACCGTGTTATATTACAACCAAATCATAAGCTGGCCCCTAAATTTCGTAGGCCACAATAAAACAAAACTAAATTGTTTACTGGCCCATTAACATCTTTATTTTATTATACGAGGATCGGCCCATTAATATTCCTAGTTAAACTATTTTTAAATTGGTGTACAGTCATCAAAAAGTTTCAATCGTTAGCGTTTATCAGACGCAAACCGTGTGGTGTTTGTCATTCTATAAAACGACGCGACGTCTCATATCAAGAAACGTTAACGACACACATGTTTCAGTCCACAGGATAATTTGTTATCTCCTTTTCCGTCCCTCTTCTCTCTCCACTAGAAGAGCTACAAAATATATGAACCAGAGTAAAGGGTTTTCGATAGTTCCATCTGCAAAACCCTAAATCATATGCAACAGGAATGATCCTCAACGGGTTGTGATTCAGAAGAAACCCCAACCGATTCTCATGCAGTTCTCGCTCTTCCTCTCTGCTCATCTCTTCCGAACCGTCTCTTCGGTTCTCTCGATCTAATCTCGTCTCGAACCTCAGCTTCTTGGTTTGTAAAAGGTAACATGTAGCCTTGAATCGAAATCGATGTTAATGAATTTAAAGTTCTGGGCTTTTTGTTTTTCAGACACCCAAAGATACAAACTTTGTGAAGCAGCGTCTGGTAGTGAGGAGCTCTGCTTCTGGGTCTTCTCAAAAAGGCGTCGACGTTAGTGGGTTTCCTCTCAAGCGAATCAAAAGGTAAACTTTCATCAGATAGTGAGATGGAAACCAGAGGAAAGTTGATGACTTTATTGGTGATTTTGTTGATTTTCAGGTGATTGGAGCTGAGTATGGAGAAGGGTTTGAGATTTTTAGACAGGATGGTCCTCTCAAAATGGGTGTGGTAAGAGAACTTTGTTATGTTGAGTCCATTCGCTTATTCTGGAAAGCTTGTTATGTTGGTTAACATGTGATTTCCTTTTTTTTTGGGCTTATAAGTAGGATTTCTGAAATGAGAAACTGCAAGATAGGTTTCTTCAAAGAATACGTTAAAACCAGATGAAGCCTATGGACTTGTTTTCTCATGGGACAATGTCGTGGTGAGTCTTTGACACCATCTTCTTGTGGAAGTGCTTGTAGCTACGATACCTTCCTCTTCTTGTGGGGGATAACGATTTGTGCATCATATAAATATTGGTCTTTAGTTTGTCTCGATGATGCGGTCCTATTATTTGGTAGATCTCAAAAGTAGTATTGCATGGACTATGCATACTGATTTTTGGACGTAGATTAGGTACGGTTTCTTCCTGTTGGCACGAGAATTTGTCTGTCAAGTATTGGTTTATTGATTCTTTGAATGATGCTTTCATGTTAGCTGGTAAATCTTTTAGTAGAATTGCATGGTCTATGCTTACAAATTTTGGATTCAGGAGTTGAAAATTTGTCGTTTTTCCACTTATGGTTTCAAACTTTGTAGGCTGATACTCGAAGTTTGAAGTTGGATGCTTGGAAGCAGCTAGCTGCCGAGGAAGGTAAGCTTTTATTTTCTCCTGCTTTTACATGTTTTAGCCAAATATAATCTATTTTCGTTCTGCATAGAAAGAGATATCGTGCAATATCTGCTTATATATAACATTCCAGCTCTAATAGATATGTGCATCAAATTGTTTGGCAGGATAATAAATAGTGGAGGAAGATGACATCCAAAGAGTAATGCTTTATGCTGGCGCTGACCATGTGTTGAGTAAGGTTTGAGATTTCTTTTTTCAGTTGCCATTTTCTTGTATATAAAACTGTAAGCAACCAACGATATAAATATTTCTATTTGACAAGCCCTTCTCTCATGGTATTCTTTTTTTGTACACGAGTTTACCATAACGAGCTCCATGTTTCTGCTAGATTCATATCATAAGCAAAGAGACTTAACTGATGGCTGATTCCAAATATCTCAGATGTTATTGGGAGAAGACTCAAAGCTAAATCTACAGATTGAAACTCAGGCTATCTGAAATATATTACAACAATCTTCTCAGAGTAAGGTCTTTCTTTATCAGTCTTTTTAAGTGCATGTTTTTTTCGGGTTCCTGAGTTGTTTTGCTATCAATGTTTTCAGCTCACAGAACCAAAGGAAGGGCTTAGAGATTGGCTTGACGCTGTCACAACTGCTCGCCTCCCCTGTGCTGTTGTATCAGATCACGATCAGAAAACATGATCAATGCTCTTGAACGGATGGGACTTCAAATGTATTTTCAGGCCAGTTATAGCTTTTGAGAAACATCTTACTTTTTGCAGATAAATGGTTATATCGGCTGTCTACTGATGCTTGTATTCATTCTCTGTTCCAGGCAGTAGTTTCCGCAGAAGATGGTATGGAACCGATAGCTCATAGATTTCTTTCCGCAGCTGTGAAGGTAAATGCCAATCCTAACCAGTTTTATATGAGAAATGTTGTTGAAAAGTTTAAAACTTTATCGCAGTTGGTTAGAAAACCATCAAAATGTGCTGCGTTTGAAGATGATCCTAACTGTACTATGATGGCAGTTGCATTAATTGGTACTCATCCGGGCGTGAGTATAAGCATCTAACTTGATCAAAAACAATTCTGCAGTTATGATCTGGTTCAGGCTGATCTTGCTGTTGGAAACTTCTACGAGCTATTGGTGATGACAAACAAATCATAGAAAAGTCGCCTATGAAAAGAAAGCTAACCCCATATTTTAAGCAATTGATAGTGGCATATACTAGTTAAAGTTAGGTTCATAGTTATCTCCAAGTTCTTGTCGGTATGGTTTATATGTGTTTGATACTAGGTAGGAACCGGATCTATCCAGTGAGATTCCAAGCTTAATATTTTCCCTTTTCTCTGGTGTTTGGCTGCTTTAAGATCAATGCTTTGATCTCATTGTGTTGTACATGTTTTAGCTGTGTGAGAAAGCGATGGGAAAGTGGACCCAAGAATGTTATCTTGGGAGCTTTGGACAATGGCATCAATGGTGGGCTGTTGAAACGAATCAGATACTTTAAAGTAGAACTCAAGACAAAAAAACAGGAACAGTGACGGTTCAGGCCTAAGTGATGAAACTGAAATATACCAATTTGTGTATCACTAGTGTATTAAGAAACAACCGTATTTTAATCATTGGAGATTATGGAGTTAAGTTCTCACTTGCTCTACTATCTTCATGGTGTAGAAGATTATCGCTACCCAGTCCTAATCTCTAATGAAATATTTTACAACGTAGATATAGCATTTATCTATATTATTAGGTCATCTTGAAAGAGAATGGTTAGAGAAAAAGAAAAAGAGATTGTCCTTTTGAGAAATGGATATATAGAGCAATTTGATTGTTACAAGTAAACCTAAAAGCACCTTTGATTCACACTGCGAATTTGATTGACATGTGCTCTAGTAGTTGTAGCCAGGTACTCCAATGATTCGCACAAATCACATAACTTTTATAAAGAATCTCTCCATTATTTCTAGACTAATAATTAATTATTAAATAATTAATGTATTAATTCATTTCTTCATTTTATATGCCATGGGGACATGTTTTGTAGTACTACTAACCATAATCAGAATGTTCTTTGAGAGACTTCTTATCCCTTGTTCCATTAATCCATTGTGTCATTAGTTTAAATTTGAAATGATTAGATTCTCCAATGTCCCAACTCTCATTACTAGCTATTAGTTATAGTGGCTTTTTGTTAACATATTTTTGATGCTCTGACAAAGGTTTCAAACACATTTTAGTTGAGTGAAATTGGTTTAGTTTTTGTCTCAACTTTGAACCCAAGTTTATATTCTAGCAAAAAAATATATGAGCCTTTTTACGTTTTGTATCCACGCATAGACAAACTAAACATATAACCCAAAATAAAATTCCAATAAATGTTTTGCTTTTGTTAAACTAATTTGAATTAAGACATCCCTAGTGATGTATATAAATTGTTAAAAAGCACGTG
The DNA here is from genome assembly GCA_905132885.1 of Moricandia moricandioides. Lineage (NCBI taxonomy): Eukaryota > Viridiplantae > Streptophyta > Magnoliopsida > Brassicales > Brassicaceae > Moricandia > Moricandia moricandioides. The sequence continues at coordinate 52,479 of CAJHQQ010002853.1, forward strand.
CATATGTATGTAACTTTGTTCCTTATAAACCCTAAAGTCATCCAACCGATGTAGAAAAAAAAAATCTTACATTTAGTATTTTATTTCTGGATTGAATGTCTCATCCAATAAAGTAAATGTTTGTCCTGAAAAGGAGATTTAAAATATAGTGGTTTCTATAAAACAATTAGTGATGTAATGACACGTTTATATAAAAACAATCAGAGAGAAAAGTTAGGAAGTTGAATTTTATATTCATCCAGTTGGATCCTTGCTTTATTTATCTTAATCCATACTTTTAATTAAGTGGATGTGATCGTAATGCGACTTTTAGACGAATTTGTACCCACAAAAAAATTTGGGTCCATTTCTCCCAGCCAGCAAAATAGTTGATTTTGACACAGATGATGATATAGAAAATTGAAACAAATGGTATGGATGAATAATCTTGCACTTCCCCCACTTTTTTTTACCCTAAGTAATGATAATTAATAGGTTAATTCTTTTAAATAACCTTTTTAAGTTTTTATCCCAAAGTAACCTTAAAAAATCGAAATAGTTTTTTTTATTTAATTTTTTAGTTTTTTAATATTTATTATTTTATTTTATTTTAAAATTTCACCTCCAAAATTTCATTTTATAACTCTAAACTTTAAGTATAAATTAGTTAATCTAAAGTGTATATTTACACCATTTAATAAAACTTATTTTAATTATTTTTTCTTTAAAAAATATTTTGTGATAATTTTTTTAAGACTATCTTAAGTTATTTCTCTAATTAATATGCTAAAATAGGTTATAATAACCCCGAGAAGAAGCTGACAAACAAAACCCCCCGAGAAGATAGAGTATTCATGACAAAAAAAATATAGAGTATATAAATTGCTAATATGAATATGTGAGGTAAATTACCAAACTGTATAATAGTTTCTCTTCAATATATTGTTCGAGACAACATTTATACAAATTATTGTGCTGTGTTCTTTTTCAGAAAACCCTTTATACGTTGCACTCAAAAAGACACAATCTTTCACATATGTTTTTCAAATGGAGAGATCTTCAGTTAAGTAAAATAATCCAACTAACACCACAAGAGGACAAGATATGTTGTGTTGCCTACACACCTACACCCAACTATTATGAAAATCTTGAAAATTTAGTATTATCTTTCTTGCGATAGATTCATTGAATTCTGTAATCATGTTTTACTCGTTTACTATATAGAGAACTAAATTCGAATCTAAGTTATGTAAAGTTTTGATAAAAATAGTTGCATGTATCATTGTTTTTTTGAATATATATGTACTAAAATATTAATGATCAGTAATTGACAAATTAAATTAGTGAGTTTTTAGTGGGTTTTAGAAAAGAAGAAAGATGAACACAAGAGGGAAAAAATAGATGTCAAATCGGCACTAATCACATTGGGTTGGCCAACTTCATCATTAAAAAGTTCAAACTCTCCACTGTTAATTTTTTTTATAACCTCCCACAAATACATTGCATCTAATAATTTAGTAAAATTTACTCTTATGTTTAAAGACTAGTGAAGTAATGGTAGCCATAAACCAACATGCGATCAAGTCAAACGAGCACCAAATGGCATGATCATCAAATCTGTAATAGTGGCGAAGTGGTGATATCAATCTGATGACCAAGTTGAAGTAGTTTAATTTGAAATAGTTAGACGCTATCTGCTTAGCTTGATGAAAAATGGCAAAATGACATGTAACATTTAGCTGCTTAGCTTGAAGAAAAGGACATGTTGCTGGACTGGCTGGGTTTGAGAATGTTGATTTATTATCCAGTAACCTAATCGATCTAGTTAGTAGAAAAATAAAATATTGACTTTAGTAATTTTCTTGTTTGATACTCCATCCATTCACAAAATAAGGATGTTTTAGAAAAAAAAATTAGTTTCAAAAAGATATATTTTTGATACATTAATTAATATAAATGTTAATTTCAAAATGTTTATAATAATTCATTGGTTAAAATTTATGCGGAATAGTTAATAATGAAAAATAATAGATTAATAAAGTAAAATCTTACATATTTTTTAATAAGTGTAAAAATTTTAAAATATACATTTTATTAAAACAGGAGTATTTTATTAGAGAAAAGGATACGACAAACAAATAAAACGTTGTAGGAAGACTTTTAAGGCTAAGTAGTTTACTTTGCTAAAAGTACCGTAAACTGAATGATTGGGACCTCAATTCCATCATGCTCCTTTTTGTTTTGTTCCCCTCTATTTCTCATCAGGTTCCATTTTCATATTCCATTTTGTCTTTCTTTTTTTTCTTGTTTTGTTCTCATCATGTACTACTTTGATTTTTTAAAATATAATTGAATATGAGTAAAGTTAAGAAAATGGTTTGGTTAGCTACATCATTTTATACGTTTGATGATTAATACGTGTTTAACCAATAGCGTTCTAAAATGAATATCATAGAAAAATTGTTTTTATATGTAAATGTTATATATATCGTAGAAAGAAAAAGTCCTAGATTTTTGTTGTCTTCTACTTGATTGTATTATAAAACTTTTCTTTAGTGGATGTTTTTCGTAGTGACCATCCATGCAACGTAATAATTTTCTATTTATTTAAAAAATTGTTAACATAGCATAAGGTAAGTATCATTTTGTAAAAATACATGCAGTTAAAAATATTATTATTCTATTTTATCCATATAATATTAATTATTTTAATATAATTTCTAAATATTCAAAATTTGATTATAAAATAAATTGAACCAATTATTAAATAAATATGTGAAAATGAGCATTTCACGGTTTTCGTGTGAAATTGATAATAGATCGATAATTTAAATATTCAAAATTTGATTATAAAATAAATTGAGCCAATTATTAAATAAATATTAACATTAGTATAGATAATAGATCGACAATTGAAAGCGAAGATTTAGATGATAGTGCCTTGTTGGTTGTCGAAATCATGTGGAAGGGAACAAAACTGACAGCTCAAAAAGAGTGATGAGCGATTCTTTCTCATGAAACTTTCATTCAATATATATCTTGTTTTTTGTGTGGAAATTTCTTGGTTCTTTTTTTTTTTGAATTTTCAATTTCTTGGTTTTTCAAAAATACGTATTTATATAATACAGTACCTTCTAAGAAAGATATAATGATGTTTGATTTTTCTTTTCGAGGGAGCGCCACTAACTAATGATCTTTTGTTACTTATCTAATTGAAAAATAGCCTAAAGAAAAGAAAGTATATTTGTAAGCTGGATACAAAGTGGAATCATGTCGAAGTGTGTTCCTCTTTACAGATCCAAAACTATATTTAGTCGTGGTGCTTGGTTTATTAATGTTTTGCCCTAGTTAATCACTAAAAATATTACCCAAATTGTTAATAGTACTCTTAAAGTCGATTCCCCATTGATGGGTTTCAGATGAAATATACATGGCTATAAACTGGATTATGAGGAATCGACTTTTAGAATAGTATTAACATTGACTATATCACTTACACATATATCTTATCTTTACTGGCTTTTAGTGCATCGAGCAATGTTTGTGAAGAATGATTCTAGTTTTACAATGTTCTGCTCGCTATATGGGAGACCTTGATGGTCTCTTGGTTCTGGATTACGATATTCCATCTTGTAAGTAATTTACTGACATATCGTTAGATAATTTAATAATTAAATTAGCCCATGCTACTAAAAGCCATAACAAATGACCAAAAATATTGGAGACTT